>JAMPIV010003722.1:347500-444310 GCA_024509875.1 Oreohelix idahoensis | reverse complement strand
TTGAGTACGAAGTAAACAAGGTTTTAAGGATTTGTCTTGTTCAAAGTAATTAATTGATTTTAATTAAGTTAGTTTGTTAGTGAAGATAAAATTATATACCCTCTGGTAAGTAAGCATCATGGCTGAATTGGTGAAGTTTAGAGCTGCGATTATGCAGGAAGGAAAAGACTTGGGTATGACAGGAGATGCTCTAATTCGATATATCACAACTGAAGTGGATAAATATTTAGATAGAGAGACCAAAAGAATGGAAGTTGAGGCTGAAGCTAAGAAATTAGAGGCAGAAAGAGAGACCAAAAGAATGGAAGTTGAGGCTGAAGCTAAGAAATTAGAGGCAGAAAGAGAGACTAAAAGAATGGAAGTTGAGACTGAAGCTAAGAAATTAGAAGCAGAGAGAGAAGCCAAAAGACTGGAAAGAGAAGAAAAGAGACTAATTTTGGAAGCTGAAGAAAGAAGGTTACAAAGAGCGCATGAGTTAAGTTTAAAGGAACTTGAACTCCAGGGAGCAGCTAGCAATCATGGTGCTAGCTCACCTCACTCTGAGAGTAGCTCCAACCATAGCGCGGCAAATGGAGCCATGAGTTTCCACCTGGATCCATTTATTGAAAAAGAGGACGCCATTGAGTCGTACCTGGATAGATATGAGAGACTGGCCTCTACCTATGGATTGGAAAAGGAAAAATGGAGCCTTAAGCTATCTCAGGGGTTGAGGGGAGTTTCATACGATGTTTATTTAAAACTCTCAAAAGAAGACCAGGAAGATTATGAAATCTTAAAACAAGCTTTACTGGTCAGGTACGAAAAGAATTCTGAATCTTATAGAAAGAGATTCCGAACTGCTAAGCTACTTCCAGGAGAAAACTATCACCAGTTTTCTGCCAGATTGGAAACTTATCTGACAAAATGGATTAGCTTAGGAAAGTGTCAAGATATAAAAGAAATGGTCATGATGGAGCAACTGAGAGAATCCATGCCTCAAGAAATGAGAAAATTTCTTATGGAACAAGGAGCTGAGAGATTGGAAGATATTTTAACCATGGCTGAAAGATATCAAGCAGCTCAGTCAGAAGTATCAGGAAATAAGAAGAAGCAGGGTGAGAACTTCAAACCTTCACAAAACTTTACCAACTATGAACACAGGGACAATTCCAACAAGAACAAACACAGAACTGATTATAAAGACAAAAACCCTCTAGGATCAGAAAAGAAACCTCCAAGAAAGGAAGGAAAGTGGTGTAAATCTTGCCAAATGAGTAACCACAATACTGCGGAATGCAGACGGAAAAACCCTCCTCATCACGCTGCATGCCTTACAACAGAGAACAAGGGAAGGAAGGACCTGGCAGATAGTCAGAATGACCTCCATCATCCCCCTGTCTGTGAGGAAGTGACCTTGAATGGCACCCAAGTACTGTGCTTATATGATACAGGCTTGGACTTTGACTCAGTAGTGTGCTCTTCTCTGGTGAGTCCGGAACAGATAACCACAGAAACAGTGGAAATCAGAGGACCAGTCAAGGGAGCAGGAACCATGACACTGCCCATAGCCCGAATCAACATAAGATCTCGCTATGTGGAAGGAGAGATCAAAGCAGCAGTGATGGACAACCCTATCTACCCATTAATACTGGGATGTAGATATGTCTTTCTAGGAGAACCTATAAGACCCATAGTGATGGCAACAGTCCAGACCAGGGCAAGCTCTAAGAAAGAGGAGGACACTATCATCAATACTCATCCAGAAGAGATGAGAAAGGCTCAAACTGCTGACAGTACATTGAAGCCTTGCTTTGGCAAATTACCTAAAAGCCATAACCCTCCAGAGAAAGGAGACTTATATATGAAAAAAGGCCTACTATATAGAAAAGCTGGAACAGGACCAAAAGGACATGGACAGCTTGTAGTGCCAAAATCATACAGGGAGCAGGTTATGAAGCTAGGACATGCTATACCCTTCAGTGGACATATGGGAATAGGGGCCACTGGACAACGGATAGCCTGTCACTACTTTTGGCCAGGGATCACAGAGGACATAAAGAGGTATGTGAGATCCTGTCCAGAATGCCAAAGAGTAGCTCCTAAACATAGGACTGCACCAGCAACACTGGGAGAAATGCCCATCATGGGAACGCCCTTCGAACGTGTTGCCGTGGATATTGTTGGACCCCTCAGTAGGACCAAGAAGAGAAATGCATATATCTTAACCTTGGTCGATACTTGCTCTATGTGGGGAGAGGCAGTAGCAATGTCATCGATAGATTCGAAACATGTGGCAGAGGCACTGTTAACAATATTCACCCGATTAGGTTTCCCACATCAAATATTGACTGACAATGGTTCTCAGTTTAGGGGAAAGCTAACACAAGAAGTATTCAGGTTATTTCAAGCTAGACATTATCACTGTAGCCCGTACCACGCCCAAGGGAATGGTCAAGTAGAGCGGTTCAATGGCACGCTCATTTCAATCCTTAGAAAGTTGGCTAGTGAGAAACCTGAAACTTGGGACACATACTTACCCTCAGCACTATTTGCCTATAGGGAAGTCCCACATAACTCCACAGGATTGGCTCCAGCTACATTGTTGTTTGGACGACCAATCAAAGGTCCACTGGAAGCATTGTTGCGGACATGGACTGATGAAAAAGCAGAAGAAACCGTGACTTCTTCATACCAATACGTCAACGAGTTGACATCTCGATTGAAAACAAGTTGGAAACTGGCAAATGATAACTTGAGACAGGCCAGGAGGAAGCAGGCTGCTTACTACAATAAAACAGCAAAAGATAGGGAACTTGAGGTGGGAGAAAAGGTTCTGTTACTGTTGCCCAGCAGCAATAATAAATTGCAAATTGGATGGCAGGGACCCTACGTCATATTGGAAAAACTTTCCCGGACTAACTATAAGATTGACAAGAAAGGAAAGGAGAAGGTGTATCATGTCAACCTTCTTAAAAAGTATTATGACAGGGAAGCATCAGAAGTTGCCCATATCATGACCCTGGCCATTGCAACAGAAATGCAGGATGAACCAATTTCCTCCATGGAATACCCCCTATCAACTACGGAAAGCTATGCTCAGGTTAATGTGAGTGAACATTTAACTCTTGAGCAGAGGAAAAAGGTTCAGGAGGTGTTAGAAATCCATGCTGATGTACTCACAGATAAGCCGGGGTGTACTAATCTGTTAGAGTATGACATGACGATTACTGACCCTACACCAGTTTGTATGCGGACATACCCTATACCTTATGCTAAAGGACAGGCACTCAAGGATGAGATTGATTATCTCTTAAAAGAGAAAATTATTTCAAAGTCTGAATCTCCCTACAGCTCAAGTGTGGTGCTATTAAGGAAGCCTAGTGGTGAACACAGGTTATGCATTGATTATAGGAAACTAAATGCTATCACTGAATCTCAGGTAGACCCATTACCTGACACCAATCAGTTGTTTGCTACATTGAGTAAGGCTCGGTATTTTTCAAAAGTAGATCTAAGCAAGGGATACTACCAAATACCAGTGAAACCAGAAGTTAGGAAACTGTTAGCCTTTAGTACACCGGATGGACATTACGAGTTCAATGTACTCCCATTTGGTTTAAAGAATGCTCCAAGTATCTTCACCAGAATGATGAGGAAATTGTTGGAACCATTACAAAATCCTCATATCACCAACTTCATGGATGATATTCTGATTGCTACCACTACATTCGAGGAACACGTAGTAGCACTCTCCATGTTGTTAGGTAGATTAAGAGAAACGGGATTGACAGCACGCCCAACTAAGTGTCATATTGGATGTGAGACATTGGAATTTTTAGGTCACACTATCTCTACAGGGCAAATGTCTCCGGACCCAAAGAATGTAGAGAAAATGAGAAAAGCACCAAGACCACAAACTAAGAAGGATGTAAGATCCTTTGTGTCACTGTGCGGGTTTTATCAGAAATATATACCCCATTTTAACTCATTGTGCGCGCCATTAACCGACTTAACCAAAAAAGGTCAGCCGGATAAAATACAATGGACTGTGGAGTGTGAACAGGCTTATACAGAGTTGAAAAATAAGCTGACAAATAAACCTATCCTTGCCCTTCCCGATCTCACACAAGAATTCGTACTAAGAACGGATGCTAGCAATGTAGGCATCGGAGCAACATTACTACAGCGGGCAGACACACCGCCACATATGCTATTACCAGTAGCTTTTGCCAGTAGAAAGTTAAATACAGCTGAGAGAAATTATTCTACCGTTGAACGTGAATGCCTCGCTTTGGTCTGGTCGATCAACAAATTCGCCCCTTTTCTTTACGGGAAACACTTCATTGTGGAAAGTGATCACCAGCCTTTGATGTTTTTAGCAGTGTCTAAAAAATTAAATTCACGACTTTTAAGGTGGAGTTTACTGTTATCTCCATATTCGTTCAATGTGAGATACATACCAGGACGGGACAATCTTGGACCCGATTTTTTAAGTAGGCATCCTATCAAAGGAGATATAGAGAAACAGAAAATTAAGGAGGAACTGCAGCATGTGTTACCAAAAAGTTAACCGTGCAGGCACTGTTTTAAAGAAGAGGGCTCTGTAGCGAGATTTGGTAAACACTTGCTTGGTTGTAGCGCGACACGCCCACGCGACACCCACACACACCAGCGCAAGGTCAGCGCTGCGGTCTTTCTTTGAAGTTGGTAGACAGCGGAAATGTGACTTACGGTTAAAAGCCATACAGTATTACTGAAGAATGAGGAAATAGCTATATAGGAATGTATGGCCGACTTTAAAAGTTTGCATTTACTGGACATTAAATTATTCACTACAGGAGAACGCATGGTTGGAATAATATTAAATAAATATAACTCAACAAAGGAGATAGGCTAGGAATTATATCCAAAAGGATATTATTCAAATATAAATAGTTTTAAAGATAATTAATATTTTTCACCTTCATCACATCGGCTAAAAGTTAGCTAATAATCTTTAAAAATTTATTACACTAACAAGCCTCAACGGAATTGTATAAAACTTATATGTAATGAAAGCCCCATATGGGGAAAAGGAAATGATATATAGGAAGGAAGGAAGGAGATAAGTGTGTGAGTGACAGAAGAGAAAAACGAGTACAGGAAAAGCACAGATTGTTTCAAATAGCTTCAAAACAGGAGATGAAACTAAAATCTTTTGGGGAATTTGGGAGCTGCTTTCTCGTACGCGCGAGAGACTGAAATATAAGGACAGAGCGGCGCATTGTAAATCACACACCAAATCCAGAAGCCAGAGTGAGAAACTGGAGGACAGCCTCTGCAAGAAAAGTTCTATTTTCACGCTGCATGCAGGGCAGATTAAGTTAAGCCAATACAGTCTCACCGTGAGCTTATTAATCCTAAGAGGGTATGTAAGTTTATTAAAAATATATGTATTACTAATATCATTTTATTTCAGATTTTATTTCTGATTGATTGTAGCAGATATAATAAAAAAGGGAATGACGCTAACCAGAGATAACCTTCACCGGCATTGTCAGGAAGCATAACCATTAATTGGTTAGCCAAATATATTATGGCTAATTCTTGCCTGGAAGCTTACGACATACCAGCAAGTACATAAGTGACTTGACATCCATAAGTGGAAGGCAAAGGTTATATCGTACCCATGTATCATAACATGTGATTTATTCATGTATATTGTTAATTCTGCACCTTATACATTATCTTATCATGCTATCTCTGTAATATACTACCATGATTCATTCATTTACATACAAACACTGAAGACATGGTCGCATCATGAACAGCAGAGGGTGGTGAGATTGTTAGAACAATGGCCACCTATTACTTCTTGTTCCAGGTTTTTATGATCAATGTTTATGATCATTCCTGATTGAGAAACTAAAGACTTGAAGAAGTTGATCCAGCTCACTGAAGCCTAGAGGTCAACCAAACTTCAACACCTTAGTCCCCCGTAGTTATAGGGCGGGCTGAAGGAAAGTCTTCCGTACTCCAGTGTGTCGGAGGAACCTCGAGCAGACGTGGATAAAGTTGAGTTTATATATTTCCATCCAACAAATCCTGTGAGCAGTTCTAAAACGACTTTCTAATGATGAAAACTAGATGGCAAGAGATAATGTGACAAACTTGTTTTATAAATTCAGTGGAAGATAAATCCAAGACTTTTTCTATTAGTTATTTTAATTTGTAACTGTAAATAATCATACATTTTACCATCTTCCAACACCCATTTATCATTACAAGAATATATAGATGTACATAATAAATTGGATAATTGTACTCATTTGACTTGTTAAATTTTTAACTGTTAAATTTTGAGTTACTTTTTCTAATTTAATTATAATATCACATAGGGTTACGATAGCGAAGTAGCATCTTATACTTCTGAAGCCTAAATCTATTGTCCAGCTCAGAGTATTCACAGCTGTAACTCACTTGTGATACCAGTGTACTTCTCGGGCACTGGAACTTCATACTTTCTGGAGAGAGATTCTACTTCTGCTCTACCACTACTATCATACTAGGAAAACCTTTCGCTACAGGTCTCCCAACAAACACATATCTACATCCCAGGATAACTGGGTAGATCGGATCATCCATTATGGCCGCTTTAATAACACCTTTGACAAAATCGGAGTGTATCTCTACCAGTGCGATAGGAAGCGTCCTGGGTGCATCACTCTTGAAAACTCCACTCAGTTTGACGGTTTCCTCTGTCTCCTGACCGGGTTTGACTAGGTGCCTGGAGACAATACTATCAAAACTTAATCCAGTGTCAAAGAGACACGTAGTTGAGGTACCATTAAAAATTACAGTTCCTCGCGTTGAGGGTCTGTCCCCCTCAGGTTGAGAATCACTGAAATTGACTCTACCTAGCAAGGCTGTATGCAAACATCCGATCGGTTGGGCCCGGTCTGCTTGCCATGACAGACGTCCCTGGTGTAGGGGTCTTCCCTTTTCCTTGACCTTGGTGGCCGTGCTGCCACGTAGGCTTGGTGGGTTGATCAGAATTGTTGTTTGGGGGAAGTCGGGTTTTGTAGAATTTCGATTTTTCCTGGGAATGTCTGTGGGTATTATTTTCTCGTTGGTTATAATTCTGAGAGGAATTTGAGGAATAGGATGACTGCTCTAGATTTATTTTACGAGATGGCTCATCTGTGGGTTTACGTTTATTGCTGGAAAATTCGGCCATTGCATTGGTATAGCGTTCTGCCTTATTGAGGATGTCGTCAAGACTGACTGCGCCCTGTTCAGCCAAAAATCTACGGGTTTCTTTTGACAAAGTTGACTTTATCTGTTCCACAAGAACAAGTTCAAGTAGTCCCTCATATGTAAGAGGTAATTCAGATAATTCAATGCACTTTGTCAAACAGCCCGTGAGTCGTGAAGAGAACTAGGGAAAAGTTTCCGTGCTCTCTTTTCGGCTGTTTCTGAACATTTGCAGAAATTTTCGGGCGGTCATCTCAAACCGCTCTAGCAAGGCCTTCTTTAGCAGGTCGTAATCACGTTGGTTGGTTCCTAGCTTTGTGTATACGTCATAAGCATTACCTTTCAATGACGTTGAGAGTTTAAGTGACCAACGGGAACTCTCTAACCCATACAGATTTGCGAGCCTCTCGAATTTTTCTAGGAAGTTGTCAATTTTCTCATTTTTGCTAGGAAAAGACTCTAAAGCAAAAGACATCGCAGTTAATTGGGCAGATTGAGTGCTGGAGAGATCCGTTGACTGAGACTGGGGCAAAGACGGTTCTCCGTTATTCGAAGTAGAGGCGCCCCGATTCTCTAAAGCCTTAAGCGCCAGTTCGTGCTGTCTCTCCCTCTCTCTTTCTCTTTCCCTGCGAGCTTCCATCTCTGCCTCAATTTTCCTCTGCTCCAATTGACGATCTTCCGCTTCTTTCCTCTCTGCTATATCCTGTGCTTCCTTCCTCTCTGCTTTCTCTTGGTTCGCGTCATACCTATCCAGTTCCGTGTTTACAAACACGTTTGCTGCTTCGCCCTCTAATCCTGATTCCTTCGCCTCCAGCCTCAACATGGACCTCATCCTAATTCTTTCTGCCATGTCAAAAAACTGTATGCTTCTACTACTAGAGAATAGTAAGAAAGAACAAGAAGGGGGAAAAACTCAAAGCCGCTACGAGAAAAAAAACGCAAAGTATAAATTTACTTGTGTTACCTCCTACCCTGTAATGTGTTAACTTATCGCTGCCATTATCTGTCAATTACGACTCTTAATGCAGGCGACTATGCCACGTTAATGGTAAGTCACACTAGAAAAAAATCTACTATTGCTAACAGTAAAGAAAAATTTATTTTTAAAATAATTTAAAGGAAAAAAAATTTCCCTAAAATTTTAATTCTCCGCCACAAAACTCCGCCATCTGAAGTCAGTTTATGAGAAGAGACGTTGTTAACTAGACTTAAGGAAGTCAGAACAAGGCGTCTTTAGCTAAGCTCAACTCTTTTAACTTCAAAAACCTTTAGTGACTGAAAAACAATCACGCAATCCCAGCACGTCTTATAAAGAAAAAATTAATTTTCTCTGCCAGAGCATAATTTAAATAACAATATTTTGTTTATCCGTAATTTCCTGCTCTGTGGAAAGAAAACAACCTGTAAATATGCTGTGTGGATGACCCAAATTACTAAAAGGCGTAGTCTAGGGGTGTAATTATTTTTATTTATTTCCCTAACTCACAAAGACAGATCATTCACACTCTATCTTGTTAGACCCAGACTTTAAGATCAGACACAAAATCCCGACATTCCGGCAAGCCAGCCAATTATCGTCGTAAATTTATTTTGAGAGAAAGAGTCTTGTAAATAGTGATTCCGTTTAGAGTGGAGAATGATGGTGAAAGCTCAGTGATGGAAAGGGTTAGAAAGTAAAGAGTTGTTTCACAGAGTGCTGGGGAGAGTAAGGACAGACCTTTTTACGACAATCTGTTTCTCTCAATCTACTCCTTAAACTCTCCTGGCTAAAGGATTATTTGCCAGTTTCCAAACACACATGCGCTCACACCAATTTGGTGCTTCAAACACACGGACGTTACGTGAATACAGACTATATTAAACAGATATGGGTAAATTGGGCTTGGGTATTCCAACACAGTACTAAATAAGTTTTACGTGTTTATTTATCATTTAGAATCAGTCACGACATGTATCATTTGTTTACAAGCTAAATATTATAGGTACAGAAAATACAAATAAAAAGGTGGGGAAGGGTTTATGAAGAGTGGTATCCACTACGCCCTTCCCTCTTGAAAATAGACAGAGATAAACCCAGTCCAAAGATAGGTAATTATCAGAAAAATAGAGGATGTAACCCAACAGTAAATTTAATTACTCTGAAAAGAGGTGTTACAATATTAGGTATGGGTAGAAGAAAAATCCTGTTATTTCTCAATTGTTCTTCCCTTTACTAAGCAAATAAAGGGAGGGAGGATTGGGGAGGGTAAACAGAGTTAACAAAAAAATCCCACTTAAAGGAACAATGTAGGGAATACAGTAATAGTATTTACCAGGTAGGTAAATTAGCAAATAGTTTGCAACAATAAATCTCCTGTCATTCATGCACGCTCTTGATGGCCATCACACATTTGTTCACACACACTTACCGATCGTAGAACCTGGCACTCCATAGAAATACAAAAAACATCAATTAAACAATCGTCGTAGGTCTTCTGTGTCCAGCCCCAGATTATCAGGTTTATGTGTTAGTACAGACCCGAAATCGCTGGAAGGTGAAGCTGATTGTTCTGGTTTTTTTTAATGTTAAAGGAAAAGTTCTACTGGATGGCACAGTCTTAGATTCAGGTGGTGAATATGGTATGGTCTCATTGATTTCGCCGCTAGTGGTAAAAAACCCTTAAGGCGTGATGATAACAACTGACCGGTAAGGGATGGTTTACTTCGAGGGTTTTAAAATCCAGTGAAGAAAATATGCACAGTCAGTGTTCGGAAGATTTCTATTTTCTTTCGTAATAGAGCAGTAAAGTAATGCAAATAAGCTCTGGCAATGTTCTTCTCCAGTTAAATCTTAAATTACTTGATTAGGTTGTTAAACTGATCTTGGGAGGCTTTATTTCTGGTAACGTTAGATAGCGGAATCACAACAGGATCGCCACAAGGTTAAAATTTAAACCACAGTTTCATCAAATTCTGGAGGGTTTTAAGAACTGAGTCTGCAGGACTCTGATACAATGTTTATGCTTTGCTTTGCTTTGCTGGGATGCAAAGGTTAGGATCACCCTATATGAAAAATAGAAAATATGTAATTCATACTGAATAATCAAATAACATTCTAAAGCGCGATAAATTTACCGTTAAGACTATTATATGCACTCGCGTATTTAATTATGTATTTAAGAAAACACTTCGCGAGTTTAATGATTAAAACACACATATATATCTTGAACTTAACTCAATTAGTTAGTTAATAATTCCTTCGCGACTTTAAAAGTTAATTTAAGCATTTTAAGCATCTATTATCTTTGGAAATACTATAATAGATATATCATTAATTTTTCAACTGCAAACTTTTGAGATAGGTTTAATTTAATAGCTTTAAATCAACACAAAATCCAGTGAAATAAAAATGACTGAACTAGACCACTGATCACTAGAAATTACTATATATATTATACCGTTTAGCACAGAATAACTACACTCCAATATAGCCAAGAATCCAGAGGGAATTCTAGCAGGATTTAACTATAAGCTAGGGAATTTTAAAATGTCTGGCAACGAGTGATAAAATGGCATTCTTCAAGGTCTCTATATATATGAAATGGAATGAAAGATTGGGGGGAAATGTTAGAATCTAACACCTTTCTTGAACTTTAGGTAAAATCGAGATTCTAGCCGCCCGCTCCTCGGCCGGTTATTCAATTCTGTGGTCGCTTCGCCTTGCCCGTTCGTTCCGTATTTCGAGCGGTTTTCTGGTTGACACAGAGATGTGAAATTCCTGCGAGAGACTAGCTTGGTTCGCTCTTAGATCCCTCAGTGTCTTTGATTGCATGCCGCTTCTTCCGTTTGATTTAAGCAACGCCTTTAAGGCAGGCGTACTGACCAAGGTAAGAAAAATAACTGCTCTTAATTGCTCTGGAGATAGACGTGGGCGTGGTTTAGCCTCTCCTTAGATCAATGCGATTCTCTGAATGCACGGAAGATAGCTGTCTACATATTAAGTAGCAAACGTGTTGACAATCTACGTGGAAAGGTTGCATGCTAATGAGTCCACGTTTTCTGTTGTGCATTTCTAATGAGCCCAGGTGGAGGAATTCCCGTTTGATGAAAAGTTACAACAATAATCGGGGACACTGATGCTACGAGGTATCTACCATATCATCTAACTTCAGGGTCAGCTGAGTTTCATCGTCCGTCACAATATATATATATATATATATATATATATATATGTATATATATATATATATATATATATATATATATATATATATATATATATATATATATATATATATATATATATATATATATATATATATATATATATATATATATATATATATATATATATATATATATATATATATATATATATATATATATATATATATATATATATATATATATATATATAACGTGTTTTCATTGTCTATAACTATATCTCTTGACCTTGTTGCCTGTTTGTAACTGTGGCTTACGAAGGGTGAAACCCGAAACGTCCCGTGTTTCCTGTGTACCGTTAATTTGTAAAACTGATTCAATACCGTTTTATTTGTTAATGTATATATACTCTATAACTGGAGCTGCATAACTAGATTTTTTTTTAACTTTATTATTCATTTTGATTTTATCATGTTTCGAGAGTATAGATATAATCATTGAGACGATATGTTCATACTTTCCTGAAAAAATTCAAGTTGCTTATCTAAAATAGCTTCACATTATTCAAAAATCGATCACTTTTTAAGTGGTATTTTAAAACGCTTGGGGGTCGGAGTGGCTAAGAGGTATGGCATCCGTCTCGTATTCAAGAGGTACCGGGTTTGAATCCCAGATGAGGGATTATAATTTATGGAAATATTTTTTTCAGAATCAGTGGTCCTAATTACGTCATACTTCCCCCCTGGTTTCATGGGTAGTGAGATCGGATGCGTAGCCTTCTCGGATAAGGGCGAAAAAATAGGAATTCCCGTGTGCAAGTTGCGCACGTTAAAAATACCACGGCTGTTGGAAGTCGTAAAGAGTAGGCCTATCAGGCCGTTGCTCTGGCAAAATTTAAAAATTATGAAACCTACCCACCACCAAAAAAAATTATAGAATGTGGGATTTCTTTACATTATATACACACATTGGGATTCTCGTCGGTGCTACGGAGGTCGTGCACTGCGCTGAGATCCTCCTTGTGTGATCTAAGGGAGGAGATCGGAGCACTGATGGCGTCGTCTGTGTGCAGTGAAGATAGTCCAAAAAGCCAAACCAAACCAAAGCGCTTCCTTGCCATCTTTTAACATTTTCTTTCTTTCTTTCTTTTTTCCTGTAATGTTTTGTCTTTTATGTTGCATTGTCTTCTTTGATCTCGATGTCTCGCTGTTGGTATCACCTCTTCATATAACATTTGTTGTTGGTTCTCTTGACATTGTCTTCTTTGATCTCGATGTCTCGCTGTTGGTAGCACCTCTTCATATAACATTTGTTGTTGGTTCTCTTGACATTGTCTTCTTTGATCTCGATGTCTCGCTGTTGGTAGCACCTCTTCATATAACATTTGTTGTTGGTTCTCTTGACATTGTCTTCTTTGATCTCGATGTCTCGCTGTTGGTATCACCTCTTCATATAACATTTGTTGTTGGTTCTCTTGACATTGTCTTCTTTGATCTCGATGTCTCGCTGTTGGTAGCACCTCTTCATATAACATTTGTTGTTGGTTCTCTTGACATTGTCTTCTTTGATCTCGATGTCTCGCTGTTGGTATCACCTCTTCATATAACATTTGTTGTTGGTTCTCTTGACATTGTCTTCTTTGATCTCGATGGTCTCGCTGTTGGTAGCACCTCTTCATATAACATTTGTTGTTGGTTCTCTTGACATTGTCTTCTTTGATCTCGATGTCTCGCTGTTGGTAGCACCTCTTCATATAACATTTGTTGTTGGTTCTCTTGACATTGTCTTCTTTGATCTCGATGTCTCGCTGTTGGTAGCACCTCTTCATATAACATTTGTTGTTGGTTCTCTTGACATTGTCTTCTTTGATCTCGATGTCTCGCTGTTGGTAGCACCTCTTCATATAACATATATTGTTGATTCTCTTGACATTGTCTTCTTTGATCTCGATGTCTCGCTGTTGGTAGCACCTCTTCATATAACATATGTTGTTGGTTCTCTTGACATTGTCTTTTTTGATCTCGATGTCTCGCTGTTGGTAGCACCTCTTCATATAACATATGTTGTTGGTTCTCTTGACATTGTCTTCTTTGATCTCGATGTCTCGCTGTTGGTAGCACCTCTTCATATAACATATGTTGTTGGTTCTCTTGACATTGTCTTCTTTGATCTCGATGTCTCGCGGTTGGTAGCACCTCTTCATATAACATATGTTGTTGGTTCTCTTGACATTGTCTTCTTTGATCTCGATGTCTCGCTGTTGGTAGCACCTCTTCATATAACATATGTTGTTGGTTCTCTTGACATTGTCTTCTTTGATCTCGATGTCTCGCTGTTGGTAGCACCTCTTCACATAACATATGTTGTTGGTTCTCTTGACATTGTCTTATTTGATCTCGATGTCTCGCTGTTGGTAGCACCTCTTCATAACATATGTTGTTGGTTCTCTTGATATTGTCTTATTTGATCTCGGTGTCTCGCTGTTGGTAGCACCTCTTCATATAACATATGTTGTTGGTTCTCTTGACATTGTCTTCCTATTTTTATTTGTCCCTATACATTGGCGAATTTATCTGAGCCAGTATGTGAAGGTCGAGGTATCTGCAATGCTTATACTCTAAATATTTATCCTCATGTCTTGGCTCTTTCTACTGTAGAATTCAAAGTTCGCATACTTTTTGTTAATTAACTTGAATGAATTTTGCTTTTGTTATTCATTTTGTCCTCAGTGTAGGTATACTTTATGCAAGTAACCCGTCAAAGTATGGCGGGGGAGGGGGGATTTAGGTGTCGACGCATTACTGTTTTAGTCTTTGTATCCTGTGATAATTAGCAAAAATAAAACATAACGCCAGAAACACGGTTACAGTTACAGGTTCAGCGTTAGAATTTAGGTTTAGGCTAGGACTTAGAAGGTAGACACAAAAAAACTACTCGGTAACGCTATAACCTTAATTTACAAATAAACCGTTTATTATTCCGTTACCGAAGAATTATTTAAGGGCGTATCGACTTAGGCGACTATAACAGGAGACGTATTAATAATTGTTTGTTCGAGATGGGACATATGTTCTCTCTCAAATTCCTTTAAACCTTCTGAACTGTTAATTGTGATCCTTTCTTACCTAAAATAATGTCCATGATCCGTTTCACTAGAGCTTGTTATTCATAAGAAAAGGTCTATTCTTTTTGTTATTGTTATGAATACATCTAAGATATAGATACAATGTATACGTTCCGGTCATGCATTTTTCCATGAAGTCTGTGTAATATGAATGGGGGACAATCGCGAAATGTTCCGGGAAAAAACATGAGTGAATATTTACAACACAGTAAACATTGCACCATGAGCAGGTTGAAAGACATGTGTCTTCTTTTAATGGATTTTCAATGCTGCTTTCAGGATACATTATACGTCGTTTCCGGATTTTCTCGAAAATTGGGATAGATTGCAACTCGATACAACAGGTGCTCGTATGTTACCGAGGTTCAGAAAGTGGGGTGGGGGGGGGGGGGGGGTATACTAGGTAACACTGTAACTAACGAGCACCTGGTAAAAGGTGATTAAGAGGGTTGGGCATGGGGCTGGCTGTAGAAACTGGAAGTAAAATAAAAACGTAGACGAATATGAGCAAGTCATCAAATACAAACCAGACAGTTGCCAGTGGAACAAAAGACTTGATGAAGGCAATGGCGATGGGAAGGACACATAAAGAAACCTGTTGATAGCATTACAAGGCAGCCACTGTTCTAGCGTCCCAGGGGTAAAAGAGGTAGAGAGAGACCAAAAAGACAAGGAGTAAAGAACTTGACACAGGAATGATAGGAGTGAAGAACTTGACACAGGAATGATAGGAGTGAAGAACTTGACACAGGAATGATAGGAGTGAAGAACTTGACACAGGAATGATAGGAGTAAAGAACTTGACACAGGAATGATAGGAGTAAAGAACTTGACACAGGAATGATAGGAGTAAAGAACTTGACACAGGAATGATAGGAGTAAAGAACTTGACACAGGAATGATAGGAGTAGAGAACTTGACACAGGAATGATAGGAGTGAAGAAGACATGGAAAAACTGTGAGTCGGTGACACAGGACATGAGGACTTGACATGAATTTGTTGAAGGTCAATGCTCCTTGGGCAACTGAAGAGTAATGGTCATAATAACATAAGATAACACCTGTCAATCACTAATGTGCTTTTATCTTAACTTTCTACACTACCTAATCTAGTAGCCAAGATTACGATCAGTGCAAATATGAGTACTGTCAGAAATTGATTGCTCTATATACACAGTGTTACAGGACGTGAAAGGCATTCAGTTAAGGTAATTAAGGATAAACTCGGCTACTTTCTACTTCTCTTCTTGTTGTTGACATTGTCTTGTGATCTTTGTTTAGCAGTCGCTTACTCGTGTTCTTGTGACAGACAAACACCAACTCTTGCCAACATTAACGAGCCAATACAGTTCCAGCCCTCTCAGCCAGCGACAAACGAGGCCGAGATGGGTTCCAGAGTACAAGTGCATTAGTAATTGTAACAATCTTGAAGCCGCTAACGAATAATAAAAACTCTCAAATTAAACCGGCGATTGTGATCAGGCCGGTCGTTAATTTAAGAAGCTGAAAGAGAAGAAAAATTGTGAGGAGAAAAATACAGGCGTATTAAGAATGTAGAAATATTCCAGTATCCAACAATTCTGGTTCGGAATTTTAAGAGAACCTTTGTGCCACGACGGTATCGATATCACTGAATAGAAAATGTGAAGAGATATGTGAATATTTGTGATGGGAGTTCTCAGCGTCAGCAAACTTCCAATACTTTTACTTCTATAAACATCTGTGGATGCACAGACATTTTAGATCTTGTTAACTTTATTGCGGCATCTGAGGGAAGACATTCTTAACAACTGCAGCAAGAATGGAAGTAAACATTCATTGAACATTATATTAAGTAAAACGACACCTTTATGTGTATGTACAGGTCACTGAGGGGGAGATGTGCACCGAAGAAAACTACAAAACATCTAGATCTTAGCTTCATAATCGATATAAAAATCAGTAGAATCGTCCGCTTTCTGACAGTGCGAGAGATAAAACGTCAATAATATCTTACTGAAAGCTTTACTTGCTTGCTTCCTTCGCTAATGAACCTTGATTCTTTGCCCGATTCCAAGTCTGCAATTTTCTCCGTTCCATTGCTGGTCTCTCCATTGTTAATGATCGAAAATAAAAGGGGATTTAGCCGGCCTCGCAATTTACCTCCCCTGCTATCTTTGTCGGATAGCGTGTCCGGACCCATGGTTAATGAGGGGGAGGGCTGTCTTCATCTCTAATTTGTACATTACCGTAAAGCGGACCATTGTCGAGAATTAAGTACATCGTTGTTCGTTCGATAGGGGTTATTGTGAATTTTTGTTGTTTTTCTTTTGGATATAGAGGCTGATTGTCGATGAAAAGACACCCGTCCTCTAACTGGAAGTAATGTCCCTAATTTGGCATGGATTCTCTCGAAATTCTCTCTACTGATTATGCTAAAGGGTTTTATTTTCAAGAGGCTGCGGGCTGGCAGGTACGATTTGGTCTGGTAGGGCATTTAGAATATTTTATACATTGTTTATTATTCTACATTGTCTTGGTAATTTTTTGCCGGTTAATTTCGGTGAATATTCCTTCAGGATCTGACTATTATTGCTAACTTGCCGCGTCGGTCTTGTTCAACGAGAGTAGTGAATCTGTCTTCTTTAACGAGAGTAATGAGTCGGTCTTATTTAACGAGAATAGTGAGTCTGTCTTGTTTAACGAGAGTGGTGAGTCGGTCTTATTTAACGAGAGTGGTGAGTCGGTCTTGTTTAACGAGAGAAGTGAGTCGGTCTTGTTTAACGAGAGTCGTTGTTTTATTTCTGATATAGCGCGTTGGACTATGCTGATATTGCTGTTGCTATAGTTAGGTCAAGATAAAGGTACTCCCTAACAGAAACTGCTGAAGGCAAGTCAAGAGTGTTATAGACTTAAACAGAAACTGTTCCAGCTTTTTACACAGTGCAGTTACCAGTTCCCTTCCTCGCTATTTTTTTTTCCTCTAACTTACGAGAATCGCTTGTTTATCCATTTGTCACAGATTGCCTCCCCTGCTTTGCAGTAGTGGTCCTACAGTGGCCAAAACTCAAGAGTATCTAATATGTGTCTTCAAAGGTGTCTACCTTCGCACTAGATTACTCTTGGCACAATTGTAGATAGAAGAATAATGATGCTTCTATCTCAAGGGAGTTTTCATAAGATATTTCAGAAGTCAAGAACAATGCTGCATTGGGCAGGGCAATTGTTAACCTATCTGATCCGCCGCCTTTTATGAAGAATGAAGCAATTATTAGTTTTAGCTCGTTCAAGCCCCCACCCTGATTTACTCAGTGGAATTCTTATTATTATGTATTGCTCTAAGAGTGTATTTAGTAAATTGACTGAGACAAACATGCAGTACATCCAAAATGATTAAACCGACGTTAAATTTGTATATTTACAAATACCAGATTTAATAATCAACTAAGTTTTAACAGTGTAAGAAAATGAGTAGTCTTTAACAGAAAATACGCATCGTCGTATAATGGTAGGGCGCTATGCAAAAAGTCACTTGGCAGCTTTTAAGTTTGACTTAGCTGCAAATTGTAGGTTCTGCTCCCGCTGGGTTTTTGGGTTCTGTGCTGATAGGTCACTGGAGTTCTCACGTCTCTGGTCAAAATTAAAGGTGCAGCACGTTCCAAGTGAGACCAGGGAGAAACAGCAAAGCTGGTCCTGCGTTTCTAAGACCCTCTGATGATGGTGTCTAGTTTGACGTCAGTCCACTTCTACCCTCCCTTTGTTCCAGAGATTAGTACCCTCGACTGGTACCACCAACTAGTATGGTAAAAGAATATAAACAAAACGCTCTCATGAGCATTGCGTTTCCCGACACATACTTATGTATTCCCATCTTCCTATTGCACCATCCCATCTACCTCAGAATTTACCCTCGACGAGAATTAAGCTTAATACCTCGAGAAAATCATTCTTTACATTTAAATTGAATAGCTTTAGATTTACTGTACATTCAAATGACAAGGTTAATAGTATAGATAGAATATGTTTACATTTTTACATCTACTCTCGTTGAAAAATGTTCACAATAAAGATTGAATATGTTTTCAGTTATATTTACATTGATTGAAAATGTTCACAATATAGATTGAATATGTTTTCTTTTACATCTAGACTGGTTGAAAACTTGACAACTTTCATTAATGAAAAGTGAATAGGTTTACTCAGACATTTTACACTGGTTTGTAAATGTAAATATTATAATTAGAATGTACATCATTTCTTTCACCTTTCCCTCCCTGCTCCATATGGAACTTGGGACTACCTGTACTTTTTAATTCTCTTTAAGAAATTAGCAATAAAGCAGTCACCAGCCCTTGCAGTGGTGGTTCATGAAATCATCATTCTATACGCTGAGGTAGGCAGCCTCAAATGACTTGGAGTCCATCCACTAGCAATTTTCACATATTAATATTCACATGGCAATATATACATATTAGTTCACATGTTAGTAATGAAAAATATAGAATGTAAAATGCACAACTTACGCCAATCTTGGCTCACAGACTGTTTGCTCAGAGGAATAAAGGCACTTAATTAGGCCTCTTACACGTGTTCTTGGTGGTCGTTATTTTAACAATGCATTCCCACTATGACTCTGTGCTTTAGATTTCTCAGATTTCCGGTTATCCTTGTTAAATGGTAGAGTTATTTCTGGGCTCTGAAGTCCTCAAAATTTCCCAAACAATGGTCCGGGTCCAATATAAGAATCTTGATTCTAGTCTTTACTCTGGCAAGGTCTGGTTGTCATCTTGGCAAGCGATTCTCACAGAGAACTAGACTTGCAAAAAATGTCAGATTATATTGCAAGTTTTCCCCCGCATTTGTTTGTTACGAAGCTAAGCAGGGCTCCAATCGTTTCAAACATGCGTGTTTTGTGGGGTAATTTCAAATATTTCTCCGCCTGAAATAATATGTGTGATGCAAAAGGTCACCTCTCCCGTATATGGAAGTGACACGTTTGTACACTTTCTCAGCAACGTGTGTAAGATGTAACATCTTGCTTTCTCATAGTATTCTGTTCGTGAAAGTCGGACAGGAAACGATTGTGTCATTCATGCATGTCTATAAGGTGTCTCCCCGTAGTGGCTGTGGTGGGTTGATGTTAATACAGTTTGTTGTTAAGAAATCTTAGTGTACTGAATGAGGTCAGCTGTGAAGGTCCCTGAATATAACAAATATTAGAGTAAATTTCCAGGGCACCTTTCTACTACCACCACTATGATCTCATTCAGACTTATTCTAGATAGAATGTAAGATGACTACGTTTGGTGTCTAGGGTTATGAAATGTTAGTGTAAGGTTGCATTAACCAACTAAACATATAAACAATTACACAATTTATTTTATTATCTAATACAACAAAACAGTACCACGACAATCACATACAAACTACACTTTAAAAGACTATCTTTAGTAAGTCAGTGGTTGAAAGTCTGGTAAAGTTAATATTTTCAATTTATTGTCCTGAATCTGATTTATTTGGAATCAGGACTGACAATCAATAGTGAAATCATAGAAATTAATTACATCAATCAATTTACACAATGGGTCTTCTGACCATAATACACATATTATTATATAAGGTAGTAGTTGTATTATCTAACTGAGGTGACTTCTAGTATACACTGGTTGATTGTTTATTATCATCATCTCTGCATGTTGTTTGTAAGTTTTTGTGGACACTGATAGAATGTTTATATCACTATTCCCAGTTTCTTATTTGTAATATAATGTTAGTTGAGCAATCAGGTGCCGAACATGCACCTATCTTTGTAATATGATGTAGGACTCTTCCTGCACTTCGCTGAACGACAACCTTCAGCTCCCACTTCTTCAAGAATGATGGTGGTTTACAGTTGTCTCCGAAAAAGGCAAGACTGTGGCATGAATATATCGGCCCACTGTAGTCTGGCACCAGTTATTGACAGCAACCAAAACCCTCTGAAATCAGAAGGATATGCCTCCTTCGTAATCAACAGCCTACAATAATACTCAACAACCAGTACAGGCACATTACAAACAAACATGTAAGATCAGCTCTTTACGACAATCCGTTTCACCAGTTTCTTTTGATGTGACCAGGTATACCAGTATTCCTCTCCCCTAATAGTTACAACGCCTCTGCAATTCCAGCAATAATCTGTTGTCCATACAATAGGATAGGTATTATGCTCCTGATGATAATCCTATATAATTTAGTTGGTCTACACCTCTCTGATAGTCTTTCATATGCTGGATCACTCTCTAGACTCTGTTTTGAGTCTGCCATAGACTCACTTACTTATAGTCGTATGTTAGTATTTCACATTCAAATTTTATTTTAAATAAAATGTTAAGAAAATCAATCTTACCACAGATGCAAGGAAATAACACAATTAAACGATGACTAGGCAATAGAATATGGCACATTTTCGATCTGCCCTATGTCCAGGCTTTTCCTATGTTAGAAAATTTCTCCGCCTGCTCTCATCGATCTTGCTTTACACAAATTTTACTTGAAATGGCAGTGAACAGTCCCCGTTTCGTACCAGTATCTACTGCTTTGTCCAATGGGACCATGTTTACGTTTATTTTTGAATCTATCGTTTCAAATAACAACTCCCAATATGTTTCCAAGGCAAATATATTTTCAGTTTTAGGTCAACCAATCATACTTCGCCTTCCTTTAAAATCCACCCAATCAAATATCCCGTACCTTTTAACCTCATTTACCCAAAGTCGTTTTTTCAAAACATGCCATAAAAAATTACAAGCAGGCATGATCTTTACTTGACAGTCTGGTCGGATCCACTATAGTATTATGGCTATAATTAGTTAATTAAGGACTATTTGCGTAACTATTACCATATTCTTTGTCAACAAGTCCTAAGGTACACGAATATACAATTTATATGGGACTAGTTGGCTTGGTTCAGAAGTACACAGTCTTTTTTTCTAAGTTAGTGTTTTATTTTTAGTCTACTACACGTTCAATTCTTTTCCATGTGCTGTCTTCTCTATTTACGTGATAATTACGTCCTTTGAAATAAGAGCTAAGGTTGTTTTTGTGACACGAGTTGTCTACATGTTCTAACTTTTTCCTCGTATTTTTGGGGAAACCCCTAAGGCAAGGCTTGCCCCTGTGCTGGTATTGGCTTTTAGTTTAAAATCAATGCGAAACGAATTAGCATTTCATTTACCCTTTCACCTCCTCGTTCCACAATGCGTTTTTAGGCACATATTTTCTTAGAACTAGGAAAAGTGATTATGTCAAGGACGAATTTGAAAAATTTGGGTACCGTTTTGTTCGGCTATTCGTTAGCAAATAATAATCTGAAGGCGTAGGCGATACCAACAGTTCTAGCAAAAAATTATTTTATACTTTCTTATCTTTTCCTTTATGCCCGATATTGTTATATATTAATTTAGATATTGTATTTAGAAATTCACTACAGTGGCTATCAAACTTTCACCGCATTACCATCTTGACGAAGAACGCACCCTGGCCGTGACAGCGATTAAGCAAATACGCTGGGCGATTTTAGTGTTAATCTGTAGTCTGATGTCAACCACACCCGAGATTAACCTACATGGTTGTCGTTTAATATTATCTCATCCGTTCCTTCCCCAGCAGAGAGGGACGGGTAACCAAACAGACTTATCGCTGAGAGGAGTGTAAGAATGTTGAAAATACAAAATATCTACTACATAGCAGAGAAAGCAAAAGGTGGCGACCCGGAAATTCCAGGTAATCAATCCTCACTTCAATTGAAAATGAGTATTGCTGTAGTGGAGAAGAGATCGAGAAGAGGTCGCCCCAATGCATCCTGTGACACCATTACAGCTGGGTAGGCTACAGCGTGACGTTGCCAGTTTTCGATCCTGGAACACAGTGTCGCAAGAGGAAAGCGCTCTTACCGCTTAGCCAATCGGACGCACTGCAGTTAGAACGTGTGTTTGACTGTGTCTGTTAATACGGTTGTTTTTGTTCATCGCGCATACACCGGAAAAAGTTCGTCGTTCTACTAACCACGCTGATTTGTTGGTTAATGTTGTTGTCTGAGTTTTGGTATTGTGAATATCAATGTTCTGTTCTCAGAAAATAAATATTAGACAAACGTAAAGGTATGTTTTCAGGCACTCGTAAGAAATAAAGAAGTAGAACACTAGACAACAGAAAAACAACAGACATATCCAGGAAATCCATTAGTGCGACCCGCAATAGATAACACCGGAAATTTACCATGTTCAGTCCAGCCTATTAATGACGCAATCACTTCTGTAATGACCCGTCATCGAAGCATCATTTATTGGTGATGCCTAGATGGCAGGGAGGATAGTGTGATTCGCTTGCATAGCTAGGGGGGGACTCGCACGGAAGGTTCTTGGTTCGAGTCCTGGGTAAGCCACTCACGTCTGTTGTTTTTCTGTTGTCTAGAGTTCTACTTCTTTATTTCTTACGAGTGCCTGAAAACATACCTTTATGTTTGTCTAATATTTATTTACTGCTTACAGGCTTCGGTTTCCCTTCCTTATGTGTTATTCTGTTCTCAGAAGTCTGATGGAAGTCGTCAGGTGATCTTGACATCAAACGATTAAAATTTGTGTTTTCATTATCTAGAGCTGTTGCGCGTGTTTCAGATTTGTTAGCGTAAACATACAAAACTTTCAAACCAATAATATTAGTCCTGGGCCACAGTTTAACTATTAAGGAACCATTCCTCAATAACTTGTACTGTCTTGTTCTTATCTATGTACAAAAGCCACACTTAAAGACCTCAACTTGTGCTTACTTTTGTTGAATACTTTTTTCCATCAACGTTTTGTCGATTACAATCCACATCTCTTCAAAAAAACAAAAAAAAAAATTGACTGTAACAGAAAAAATATGCACTGTAATTTGGATTTCCTGTGCGCGAAGAGATCTCTAAGAAGCCTGCTATTAATCATTAAAATCGTACTAATTCTTATAAAAATAAATATTTCTAAGCAGTGCTTATGACCTAATAAGCTTGTGAAATAACACACTATGATATTCACGTTTGTGATCAGGTTCCGACAAAACGGTTAACGTCTTAGGTAGGAGAAGACGGAGTGTGGCGTAGGAGGCAGATGGAAAAAAATAAAGTAGAATATATGAGGAAATACATAGCCATTTAAGAATGAGAGTAACAGAAATAAATACAAATAATAACAGTAAAAGAAAGCATGGCTAGACAACGTAAGGGAATGTGCAGCATGAGCTACAGCGTTCTTGTAGTCCAATATCAGGTACTCCTATAGGGGGAGTGAAGTGTTAAACACTTCACTATAAGTCCAGCTTTATCAGGTGTAGTGATCAGCTCCTTTCCTCGTTGCCTTTGCCTTAGAAGCAGAGTCATGTACCAATTTATAGCTGGGTAGACTGGAGCATGACGCTGTCAGTGTTGTTGTAGTGATGAGTAACGAAGAACGTGATTTTTCGTAACTGTCCCTGGAGTGAGTGAGTTACGTAATTTAAATGATCTTAATACATTTTCTGTCCCGTTTGATGTTCCTCCTTGAAGTGGTTGGTGTCGTGAAACATTCTAAATCCACATATATAAATTAAAAGGTAAATGTAAAGCCTAACACATAAATTCAATAAAAGGAAAGAGAAATGGTAAAAGTACAGTGCTGTCACAATGGCGTACAAAAATCCCCCTTGTTTTCTACTTCGTCTGAAAATTGTAACGTTTCACGTTGATAGTAAAGCCTACTGCATCACTACACACTTTCTACAATAAAACGTGTACTGCATTTCTAATAAAACCTTGAGCTAGGCACCCTGCGTAATGACCTAAATTAATACTTCCATTAATTTCATTTTATACACGGCGTGATGAAAAGACAGATGAACTTAGGATAGAGAGAAGGGAGGGCTGAAAGCAGGAACGCATGCAACCCTAACACGCGTCTCGCGATATACAATTAATGCCACCCTCCCCAAGCGAAAGGCCAGAAGCAATACTTTTTTTCAAATAGACTGTGATAAAAAAAACACTACAACTACGAGAGTTAGGTTTAAAAACCTGTAAAACGCTTATTGGGAAACATGACATTCTACTGTTTTATGTCTGAAATCCTGACATTAGTGTGACAGAACAGTCGAAAAGGCAGGACAGGTGGCGGTTCTAAACATAAAAAAATAAAAAATACACGACTATCCTAGAAAATACATATTTTGAACGCAGCCACTTAGCTCCATTAAAACTTATATATTTGGGTTCCTTAGGACTTGCTGACAAAGAATATGTTAAGTGTTACGCAAATAGTCTAGGAATTAACAAATTATAGCCAAAAGAAAATAGTGAGGGTGTCAGACAACACCAAAAAATAATCGCACAGTGGCATGTTTTGAAACCACCATTGTACGGGAAATGGGCCACCATGTAAAATCCTATTTGATTGGATAGAAGTAAATGTAAGGCTAAACACGATTAGTCGGGTTACAAATACTAATTCTTTGTTGTTAGGGAAACGTGAGTAGGAGTACTTTTTTTGAAAAGCTGGGTAGACATGGCCCGATTGGTTAGACCCGCCAATATAGTCAATTAGGAGCGTCAGGTCAGTGCCACACTTTAAAATAAACTTACTAAGAAACAGTGCGTTGAGAGCCAGATCATATTTTTCTAAATAAAAGTCTGGGACAGAGGCAGATCGGAATATGTGCCATTATTCATCGCCAGTCAACGTATCTGTGTATTATTTCCATGAATTGTGGTAAGCTTGATATATTCAATATCTTTTTAATGAAAATTGAATGTAAATTGATAATTTATGCTTGTATATGTGTGTGGTTCAGTGGCAAACATGAGGCAAGGCCTAAATATTGCTCCAACCTGAACAGGAGGTGTCGGAGAAAAGTAAAACTGCATGGAATTGCCAAACAGTACACTGACACCTATCTTATTGACTAGAAGGAACTAATGCTGGAATTGCAGAGGCGTAGTAACCATTTAGGAGGAGAATACTGGTGTAAATTGTTTCAGATGAAGATAGCAGTTGGCCTATCGCTCTGAACTCAGTGTTTGTTCTGTATTGTGTTCAGTGTAGAAATAGATTATAAATTAGATCTGAAGTAGGAGGTACTACCTTCTTGTTTCAGGGACTGTGGTCCTAGTTATTGAAGCAGCACCTGGTCTGAGTTTTGCTGAATCCAGAAGCTGACAGCATACACCTTGGTCCAGATAGCGACCAGTGAGGTGTCTCCAGAACACAGTGAAGCAATCGAGCAGAGGAGTCTTTTCCTGCCGCCATCACGAAAGTTAAGCTTCTGTGGCCAGAGTAGCTCAACATTATGTGCCCCCTCAAAAATTGACATCTTGTTAACCACAGAGGGATAATTAATTGGTTCACATGACAGGAACTGTGAAAGTTTCCCAATACTATTTCCCCGATAATCAAACACTTGAAGTCATGATGAAAAACAACAACCAAGCTTGAACAAAACCAGTATTACCTCATATTACTACTGCACAAATTACACACATAGAATAATAATAATAAACTGTCAATACAAAGTTCATATATATAAACTGTGTAAATAATACTTGTAATTACATTTGATTGTGATTCCTGGTTCACTGTGTAGTTGAATCAGGATATCCATTATTGACAAGAATTAATACATATATTTTTAAACTTAATCACTTGACTCATTTAAGATAGTCTTATGGAGTGTTATATGTGTGTGAGTGTCACAGTGTTGTAAAGTGTTGTAGAATAAATTAAATTGTTTATCTGTCTGTTGTTGTTGTGACTTACACTTCATCATTTTCAATACCCTAGACATTCAACGTAGTCATCACAATATTCCAGAATAATTCTGACTGAGGTATAAATGTGGTAGCAAGTAAGGTTATCTGTAATACACCAAACTTATTAGATACAGATACCTTCACAGCTGATCTCAGTCAGTACACTAAGTCCCTATAAATATTTATAACATCCCACTTTACCACAGTTGGATTGCTTGATTGGTGTGTGAATAACATGAGCTAAGTCGGTGGCAGCCTTGTGCTTCTGACAGATTCAACCAAGTTGAACGGGGCATGGGGGAGAAGGCAGACACAGAGAGCGAAGCCAGTCGAAGGTTAGGTTAGGACTGACAACCCACGCCTAGAAAAAAACAAATATGTAACTAAAATTGCGAAGGGTGTCATTACTTGCCTTAGTCAGGAAGAATGGTTATGACGTGGCTGGAAGCAAGCCAGATACTTATATTAGGCCCCGAGCCAATCTTCTCAAAAACTGGCAGTAAGCAATATGTTCCAGATAACAAGAAAAGGAATAAACGAGAGATGAGAGAGAGAGAGAGAGAGAGAGAGAGAGAGAGAGAGAGAGAGAGAGAAAGGGAGTGTACATGTTTGTTTCTGTTCTTGTTGATGAGTTTTACATTGAAGAAGAAGCGGGAGAGACAGGTAACAGACGTACAGTTGGCTGTCTTAGTAAGACAATTGCTACAAATAAAAGCGACCTAATGAGAAACTAGGGGATCGGTCCTGGGGCAACACTGAAAGATGAATATATAAATAAATAAATAACTTGAGATGCCTAATTGGTAGGCAGGATAGTCGCGATTCGTTCGCGTAGCTAAGCGGTGTTATCGTTCGGAAGGTCCTGGGTTCGAGTCTCCGGTAAGCCACTCACGTCTGTTGTTTTTCTGTTGTCTAGTATTTCTACTTCTTTATTTCTCACTAGTGCCTGAAACATACCTTTATGTGTACTGTATTATTTATTTACTGAAAAATGAAAGTGGTATGGACATTTTGTAAGGAAATTTAATCGTTGAAACCTTGAAGTAAAAGTTCAGAAAATAAGTTAAAAAAAATAAAAAATAAGGATGGATAAAAGAGTGTTGACTATGTAACAAAATACATGAAGGGCACTAAACAATAAATGACAGACAGAAAGGACGATCCTTTCAGAACATCAGTGCTGCTAGTAAGAGAAGCTGTTGTATTATGTTTTTCATGATTTGTTATAACAGCCACTGTTTTGAGTATCTTCTGGAACAGTTCCTTCACTTTTGCTTCCGCTACCAGCATCCCACACCACCCCTGCACCACGCTGACTTTGAGCAAAGATCCTTCACTCAATATTTGATCACTAGATCCCTCAGACCGATAGTAACGTTTCCAGGATCGCCACGGCTACTTAAATGAACAATGAATGCTGGGATATTTGAGAAGCCAACAGCTTTGAATTCCTGGGATACACATATTGTGTGCTTGAGGCTTTTTGTTCTCTGCAGACCAAAATTGTGCAGGGATTATCCCAGATTTCATCCAATTGACAAGACAGTGACACCGAAGCTTGTCACATGTTTGGAAGTTGTTTGTCCGGTGGTAAAAAGTTAAAAGGAGTGAATATTTGTGACAATAATTGGAAACCACTAGAAGGGAATTAGATGACAATTGATGCAGTATAAAGAGAGAGCAGGATATTTGATTATATGTAGATATAAGGTGTAAAATGTGGTAATTGTACGTTGCTACTGTGATAATTAGAAAGGTGCAAACTATAGTCAAATTTAGAAGGTAAAGCAAATCTGATACACTGTAAACGCTAAAACTCTAAGATACTGATCTGACTCTGTAATATGTCGTGGATGTTTTCAGAAGCGACTTTCACAAGTTTAGCTTACTTAAGAAATTGTCGAACTAAAGTTTCTTTCTGTTTTCTTTTCTGTACCCATGTCTCGCTTTTGTTTTATTGTGTGTAAATAATGATTTCAAACTGACAATAGAAATTAACAAAACAACAACAAAAATTAATAAATACAAATAAAAGATAGTGCTGGAGTGAGTCTTTCAAAATGAATAACACACTAGAAAAATATGGGTTATCCTTCGTCCGCCATATTTTCTTTCAGTGTACATCATTTCTCTTTCCCACATTCTTCTGTCAATCAATCAATTAATCTATCTATCCGTCAATTTATATATCTATGCGTCTATATTTTTTCAGATTGTATATCTATCCGTCCATCCGTTGTTCCTTTGAACCATCTATAAACACACATATACGAACATAAACATATATATTTTCTTTCTGTCTTTCTTATGAAATTGAGTGCACAGTCACATACTCCAACCAAGTATATATATATATATATATATATATATATATATATATATATATATATATATATATATATATATATATATATATATATATATATGTGTGTGTGTGTGTGTGTGTGTGTGTGTGTGTGTGTGTGTGTGTGTGTGTGTGTGTGTGTGTGTGTGTGTGTGTGTGTGTGTGTGTGTGTGTGTGTGTGTGTGTGTGTGTGTGTGTGTGTGTGAAATATTGTAGATATTGTAGAAACAAGGGTAATGAATGACATTGGTTAACATTTAGAAAACTTAATTACTGGATACATGATCTTTTAAAAAACGTTGTTAATGAATGGTGACGATTTTGTAAAAGTAGTCTGCTCACTGAAACTAGTAGTTCTGGCTCAGCTGTGCAGATGGCTGCTGTAAATTGTCTCTGGATGCTGGTCTCCCGTGAAGTCTTGACTATTCCTTCTCTCTTCAGTAGTCAAATCGCTTCTTAGCAGCACGTTTTTTTCGTTGAAGGAGTAACGTCCGCAAATGTCGCTGCTTTAAATGTTCTATACTCCCGTCTGTTATAGGTGGTGTCCAGGGCTTAGTACTATTTACTAGTACCAGGAAATGAGAGATAGATAAAATCGAATGTCCCTTAAGCTTCATGTCTGCTGATATAAGCATATGACAAAGTCTACTTTCCTCCACCATTTCATCTTCCTCTGAATTTTGCCCGACGACCGTCAGAAAAAAATTCCAGACCCTCGAGTGAGATAAAAGTGTGTTCGGAGATTGAAAGAATGCAAATGCATTATCATACGTATACACATCAAATTTGAAAGAAAAATGTTGACAAATACATACACACCACACACACACACACACACACACACACACACATATATATATATGTTATATGTTATATATAGGTTATGTGAAAGACAAAATATTACTAAGATAATAAAAGATAACATAAACTTTGAAGAGATCATTGGAAAATATGGAATTGGGAGATTCAGTGAAAAATGAAGAAATATTCATAACGTTCGCTGCTTCAAATCAACCTGATATAGGAGTAGCGTGTTTTCATGTTACATGAGGAAACATGGTTTAACTAGTCCACGTGACGGAAAGTCAGATTGATCTTATATGCCTGAACAAGAGGTTCATATCATAATTGCATGAATTAAAGTTATATAGGGAAGCCGACGTGGCATCAGGGCAATATCTTCTAGTATCTAGAGAAAAGATAAAACTCAGAAAGCATAAAACAACACATATGTCACGAAATGGCATTTGATATTTTGTTTTTTCTTTCTATCTTTTTTCAATCTTCCTTTTGTTTTCATCTAACCTGTCATTCTTTTCCATGTTTTTCTTCATCAAAGGAGTAAGAATAGAGAGAGGGATGTCATGGATGGTACAGACGAAAACTACGATTTGGCAGGTGTCCACGGTTGAAAATATATTCAAAGGGGAAGAGTGGAGTAAGTCTGATGAGAAATCGACAAACAACCAACAAGTCATCAGCAGCCTTGTCAGTAAGTGTAGAGCTTGAAGCAATGGGAAAGCAGAGCTGGAAATTAATCAGCTGATCAATATTTAAAAGGAATATAAGAATAAATAGATTCAGTATTGAAGACGAGAGAAAGAATGTATTAGTAGCAGTAAGCACTGGTGTTAAGTTCATGGGCATGACTGAGTTGTTATGAACGAAGTGGTGGAGAAATATATATATCCCTTACCACATATGACCCTTTTCACGCCTGACCAGCCTTCTCCACCACTGCGTTCATAACAACTCAGTCATTTCCACGAACTTTAACACCAGTGCTTACTGCTACTAATACATTCATGCCCACAGTCAAACTTAACATTCACTTACTGCAACTCACAACTTACATAAACACATCTAGCTCCCACCGTTGCATGAGTACTGATATTCATTCTATAAACAGTTCATGACATCCACCCTCCCTCTCCAAGTGAAAAACATAGATATCAGGAACCCAACCATCCAAAACCTAAAATAACATGCGGGCAAAAACTATTGCATTAGTAGTAACACATGCCATCAGCAAATAATCAATAAAACATGGTGAAAAAATTACAATAGAAACGAGTTGCTAGAAAAATACAACAGCAACCGTTTGGTAATAATGAAGCAACTCTAATTACACACAATAAAAATGATAGATATTACATCAATTCCATCAAATTCTACCTTACCAGAGGATACCTACTCGATAAACCTGTATTAGCCTAAGAATATAGTTTATACAAAAATCAGGCATAATACAGTTGGCAAAACATTTATCATGAACAGGTATCAGATACTACAATGGAAAGGGTGAAAAATAAAGAAAAAACACCCATCTACTGAAATAGCAAATTTTCCTAACCTCGATAAAGAATCTGCAATAACATTTAATTTATCCTGAATGGGAAAAACTGTGAAGTTGTACTGTTTTAGCAACAACGACCACCTTGTCAAACGTGAATTTGGAGATCTAGATAACTAAAGAAAAGCCAACGTACAATGGTCCGTTTCCAGCACAAAATGGGATCCTAACAAATACCTAGAGAGCTTTGAAACAGCCCCAATGATAGCTAAACACACACACTCTCTCTCTCTCTATAGTGGCACATCGCGTTTCAGCGGGAAGCAACTTCCTACTGACATACATGACAGGATGTAGAAACCCATCATGTTCCTATGCACCAATGCCTACTGCAGAAGCAACAGTCCTCAGTACAAAGGGCTTGGTCAAGTCTGGCAGTAGAAGAATAGGATTGCTGGAGAATACATTCTTGATCTTCCTCAGTTCTCTATCACACTCTTCAGTCCAGATAACCCTGTTCGGCATACCCTTCTGAGTTAGCGATGTCAGACCTGCCGACAATGCGGAAAACTTGGGGATAAATTTAAGGTAAACATTTATCAGACCGAGTAGACTACGAACTTGTTTCTTTGTTTTTGGACGTTGCAAATACAAAATTCTCCCATCTGTCTGATTAATTGGTTTTAAAACACCCTGTCCTACTACAAACCCCTGAAAGGTTAACCCATGAAACCCAACTGGGTCTTGCTGTAAGGTGATGCACCCGACGGCATGATAACTGTGACTTCAAACCCTATACATGTTCATCCAAAGTGTCATGAAACAAACAGATGCCATCAATATATGTAATAACATCCTTCCGTCCACTCAAAAGCATTCTCATCATTCGCACAAACGTTGCAGGGGCATTCACCAACCCAAAGCACATAGAATTAAACTGGAAAAGATCCTAAGGACTACAGAATGCTATAAATAGTTTAGCAACTTCTGCCAAATTAATTTTCCACAATGCCCTCTATAACTTTAATTTTGTAAACTATTTCACACTCGCTATGTGAGATAAGAGGACTTCTTGGTTCGGCATAGGTTTTGCATCTACCCTAATGATAATCTTCAAGTGGTGGAAGTCTATAACTATCCATAAGGACTTATTCTTCTACCGTATGTTGATCTATAGAACGGAATATGATAATTTGACTGGGGCGATAACACTTGACCTGACCTATAATTTACATTTTTCCGGTTTGAAGATAGAAAGTGAAAGGACTAGGATTTTGTTACAGCTGAATGGGCTCTCGACACGTAAGTCTGATATCATGTGTTAACAAGTCAGTTCTACCAGGAATATCAGTGAGCACTTCGTGTAACCTTCCGCGTAATGACTGCACTTGGCGCCTCTGATGCTGCGAGAAAGGTGAAGGGACCTCAATATTTCTCCGTGATTCTGAGGTAACAATATTCGCATGGGAGCTGGAGATGAACCTCTTCTCCTTTCTCTTCATCCTTCACCGCAGAACTCACTAGTGTAATCTGTGACATAGCGAGTTATTACTTGCTTGAGACATAAATATTTCAGCATCTTTGACCTTCCTTTGAGTCCTCGTCTTCGCTGCAATAGCAGACAATACATGTCTGCTTTTCCATTTCTGAATGTTCCTATTGGTGCCGTCCTGGACACCTCTAACATTCCCAATAATGAGATCAGCGACGGATGAATCAAAGGCGCATACTCGAACTCTACCCGACAAGATAGGGGTGTCGATCTGCAATAAAACCAATAGATAGTGTTCGAAATTACCACCAAATGTAAAGCATTTGGCCATCTTCCCAATATAACAAGTATCCCTAATCAATGTCTTCCTTACACCAATGGTTGTACAGTAAGTGTCCCTTAAAATAGAAACAGGTGTATTCTCCACAAAACCCTTATGCAATGTTAAGATACCATCCTCATCAACTGATGAAAGGCAAGGCAATGTGTAGCCATATAATAAAATGGGCTTGCCATCAGGCTATTGAATGTATCATGGACAATAGCTGAATTTGCATGTTCGCTGTTTTCCTTTGGGCTCTCTTTTCCACTGTCTCTTTCCCCCTTACATTTGGGACACCACGAATCTTGTTCCCCGAAATAGGAAGGGTTTCTTACGCTTGAGCCACAATTAAAGCAACCCCGCCTACCATAGCAAGAGTGAAAAGAATTATAATGTCTTTTTGGATAATACCTACTATCCCCATTCCATCTACTACTACCACCATATGCATCATGGAGCCTCTTTCCGCTACGAGCTCGAGGATGTATGTATGCCTTCTTCTCAACTTTCACCTGAGCAACACAAGCTGGAACAGTCTTAGCAACTAACTGCTTAGTGAAAAGGCTTCCAATGGTGAGCAGTAACATACAGCTGCCCTAGCTCACACAAGGAAAGCCACCAACTCTGGACTGAAGATGATAGAACCTTGTCCTGTAGCATGAGGTCAGATAGCCCATCAACGTCTTTAGCATTACCTGATTGTTCAATCCACCTATTGAACAGCAACTTGATTTCAGCAATAAACTTACTAAAGTCGTGGCTGGTTGAAGGGATGGCGTCATTAAATCTATCACGGTAACCTTGAGCCGTCAGGCTAAATCTTCAAAGCAGTGTCTCCTTCACAGTCTCATAATTCATGCGATCCTCTACTGGCAAAGCAAATATATTTGGAAAGCCCTTTCGGTGAGCAAATTATTGAGCAGAGATGGCCAGTCCTCTTTCTTAACATTCCAAGATACTGCTTCTTGTTGAAACCTTTCTAGATAACGCCCATGCTATCCAAGCCCTCAATGAAGGACGGGAGACGCAGCTTAGAAAGGACGAGTAGACCCCTTAGCAGCTGGTCCTGAACTGGCAGCCTCAAGTTCCAGTTTCTTGAAAGTAATTACTTTATCCGCCTGAATCCTTGTCTCTTCCTTGTTTGCTTCTGCCTCAATTTCTGCTTTCCTTGTCTCTTCCCCTTCTTTGCTTCTGTCTCGATTTCCAGCTTCTTTAGATCTGTTTCCTCATCGCATTCCCTCCGTTTCATAGCATCCGAAAATTTTGTCTCAGCCTATAATTCAAGTTCAGCCCCTGATTTACCAAGTTTTTGTCCCATGATGATGAAACCCAGGAGATTAGTCATCCTGTAATATTTATCCCTAAGATAACTATCAAAAAATGATACAAAAGTTAGGTGAAAGAAAAAAAAAGAAAGAAAAAAAAGTATACCACCTGATAACTCAAATGGTGTGAAAAACTATAGTGGATGCACCTGCACCTATGAAGAACGTCTCTCATACACACCAGATTTGAGAAAAAAAATTATACACTCTGGGTCAATCTCTCACATCAGTCTGCATGCATTAACAAACTGTAATAGGCCAAAATAAAATGTGTCTGCTTATGTTAACACACATGATATGATGATGATGATTGAAATTGTAATCACAGAACACACAACACTACAACAACTGATAGGCCGGTGGAGAGGAAGTTATAGACCAAGAAAGTAAGAATAGACCTTATATTTACACCCAAACATAACGTATATACAAGGATAGCAGAGCAAAGGACTGAGAATCATGACAGAAAAACAGTACGAAAGAAAAACTAATATACAAGACAATAAGTAAACAAACTAAACGCAAACTCCTAACACCAATAATTGTTCAACAAATTACACGAGGCTTTACAACTCCTCAAGTATTAGACGGACTGGGTTCCCTACAGCGCAATTTGTCTCACACAAAACTATTAAAGACAACACAAGCCAAATTTCTTCAATGAAGAAAGATGGGTTGTGCTCACCACCCTTATACAGAAATCGAAATTAAATACTACCACACAATATGAACGAAAGAACAACAAAACACTGGACAATTAAGTAACCCAAGAGCTATACTTGTGCACCCTGCAGCACGGACAGACAGAAATGAATCAATATATGACTCACTTGACTAATAACAAGAGCTAATATACAGATAAAATAAGTTTCAAGTACAATGCAAACATGATAGACAGGAGTAAGTCCAGATATGCTGAAGCAAGCAATAAAAGGAACTAGTATCTAAATAAACTAAGTTTTTTATACAAAGTAGAAATAACATACAAGATAGGATTCAAATATAACAACGTTAATTAATCATCAATATATATATATAAAGGAGATATAGTGGCATAAGTCAAGTAAATAGAAGACTGAAAAGTAACAAAATTAATAACAAACTCAAGTTAACAATGCCCTGTGTCAGTTGCTCCACTTGATAGGTACAGGCTTGGAGTCCTGGTGTCACAGTACCATGATGGACACATCACAAACAACACACTTCACGTTGCAACACTGCACAGTAAAATGTCGAAGTCAGCAGAGCTCATTCATGCCACTCAGCTCTCAGTACATGCTGAACCGGATCTTCTGTATGCTTGATGACACAACAGAAAACTGCAGCAACATGACGCAAACCGGTACAAGGGGTAGGAAATGAATACCTCTCTCACTGCTCATACCATCACCAGGCAAGTTGTTACAATTCCAGCCGATCACAGCAAAACAATGGCCTTGTTATTCCATCACAAGTAAAAAAACATAGACTTCCACGAGTGAGGTGATAGAATAGTGATAGATGCTGTCTCTGAGAGCGGAAAATCTTCTCTCTCTCTCACCTATCTTCTACGACAGATCTAAAGTAGTCAGACAGTCTAAACACAGATACATATATTACATATATTTCTATCTAATCACGGGCACGCACATACACGTGACGACAGTTAAACACACAGACGTGGGAAATCTATAACAAATGGATATATATATATATTTTTAGAACGAGCTGACCAACGCACTGATTTAGTTCAAGAGAGATTTTTATTATTATCATCAAAAAAAAATCTTCTCACAACACCAAAGAAATACATCAAGGAGAAAACATATACAAATAGTCATAAAAATTCAAGAAAAATGCTACAGGGATGATAGCCCGTTAGAATCTTACTCTAGGTTTAGCCCACAGCCCCGTTAAGAGAACAGATGATGGCCCAAAGAGCAATAGATACATAGGGTTTAGTCTAAGAGGTTTCTTTCTTTCTCGTAAATGTATGAACAGAGTTGGATAATCTGATTTAGCCTAAGAAAAAGAAACTCTAGCATTTGTAACAAATTCTGCAGATTTAAAAAATTTTAAGATAGCAAATGGGTGACAATAATACACCGGTAAAATAACACTCTGGCCTGTGTACTCTCATTCATTCAGCCATGGCCTTGCTCACACATATATACTCACAACTTTGCTCGCTGCCTCTGGGAACATAATAATTCTAGGACCTTCGCACAGACCCGAAAAAATGCAGTCATCGACCAAGAAACCCCCAGTTCCAAAAGACGTACTGAACTCTCTGTCTCAGGAACGATTCCTTGGGTGTTCTAATTTTTTTTTTTTTCGAATGTCTGATTAAGTCACATAAAATTTGTCCAGGCACGAAAGTTAGCAGAGCACAATGTCATTAGCTTTGGATTCTAGGATTTAAGGAATGTCAGCTCGGTGTCTTCTTTCAGGCAGGTACTATATTTGGTCACCACAATACTAGTCACAATCTCTGTCGGAATGTTAATGTTATTCTTGTAATATTCTCTCGCCGCCAGGCAGCATGTACATTTAAATTTGTGGAGCAATATGAACTGGCTCAAAAGCCCAATATATATTTCTAGTCTTTAGAAACCGTTAGTGGGGTTGCTATTACTGTCTCTCTCTGATGGCATATGCACTGTCAGACCAGTGTTACTTGAAACAAAAAAACCCACGTGGTTAAAGATAGGAACTGTCTATGCTTCACACAAATATGTCTCTTTACTAAACGCTGGCAAAGTTCGGGTCACCCCAGTATTTCACTGTATAAAAGAAAAAGCACATATAAATCATTTACATATTATGTACTCAATATAACTTACATTTTAAATAGCAAGCCGACCGCTTGACTTATAATTTAAAACTTCCCGAGAAATAAGTTATATTTTTTAAAAATCGATCATCATGAATTAGGAATATCATGCGTATTCCGTCAATATTCACTGATGTCGCATCTAGCATTTATAAGTTAGATATAAAATATTCTCGACTGAGTATTTAGCAGTTAAATTAAATTCCTTATAGCTACTTGTTTAGTAAGCTAAAGATACAATTTATTATGTATTTCCACTGTAACTCGTCCGCTAAAGAAAATAATAAACTATTAAAATAATCACTCTGCACACAGAACTGGTTTAAAATGAAATCGGCGATTTAACACTTAATCACTTCACCAAATACTAGAATATAGTATATAATATTTTACCTCAGACACAGAAGTACTAAAACTTAAACCACTTCGACCAAACTAAAGGCCATCTCTATTAACAGAGATTATTTAGAAATCGAACGAAGGCTAGTTCTGTCTTTACTGCGAAGTTACTGAGTGAGAATGAAAATAAAGTTTCAAACTCGGGCCAATATCTTAAAATCAGACAAAGGGCCCCAACTTATTTCGCCAAGCGAAATTATCTCCCCTACTCCCAACATTTACGTCAGCTTAACGCGTGTCGTAACTGCCACCTACTGACCGAAATGTACGCGTGTCAGTAGCAACTCTCAGACAACCGTCTGCAGTGCATGGGCGATTTTCACACTTCGCCGGAGCTATTTCGACGAAACTCTGAACTGACACTTATACTACTTCGCACCTCACGCTGACCGGGCCAACAGTGAGCCGTGTCAACTGGGATTTCCAGACCGATGTCTGAAACTGCGACTATAAGGTGTAAATATTCGCTCCTGCTTAATCGTTCGGCCGATGCAACTAGTTGTTGACCGGTGAAAATGCAGACGGATGTCGGCTCTCTCCTAGCATTCTCACGCGTTTACGTCGAGAATCTAACTCAGGAGTGTCGTGTCATCTGAAGGTGCAGACCCAAGTCGGCTCGATGTCTGAGATGGACTGCAACTAAATCGCACTTCACGTCTGACTGACATCTATGTAATAAAATTACGTATCCCAGTATGAGAAAAAACACAAGGTAAAGTTTGAGGATACTGAAGAAAATATTATTCGCAAAACAAGTGATGCGAAAAATACAGGAAAAAACAAGTAAGGAAAGATAATAAAATAAAGGATGCGGGTGAGAGAATAGGAAGAAGATGTGGGCAATTTAATGATATAAAGACCTACGTGACAGGACGTCCCCCCTTAAGATATGGAAGCACTCCATGTCTACGTTATGGAATTAAATTTCCTATAACCGTAGCTTCGGGGTGTCTGTCTTCTTCCCTCTCATCTTCCCCGTCCATCTCTCTCCAATATCTACTCATGAAGTCTGCCCCGACGTTTCCTTCCTCTGGAATGTCTCCCATTCTTCTTCTTCTTCTTCTTCCGTCCTTAGCCACCGACCGTCAAAGCAGTCAGTGGCCATTACGCCTAGTGGCGTCTTAGGGCAACAGCAGATAGGTTTTCTTTGCCATTGTTTCCCATCACGCCTATTGGCGTCTTTAGGGCAATGGCAAATCAATCCATTTGCTGTTGTTTCCGTAATCGAAGTGACTGGCAAACGGGTGATCAGCCCGTTGGTAATGTCTCCCATGCGCGCTTGAAAGAGCGTCGCCGCTTCTGACATTTTTCAAAGATTTCCTGTGTGTGCAGTGGAGTTTCCCTGCCACTATCGTCATCTTCGTCAGTTTTGGCGATCGTCAGGAGATGGTCGGAGGTCGGCACAGGTCTTTCCAAGTATCTCTTTAAGAGATTTAAATGGAAAACCTTCTCCTTTCCTTGAATAGAGATCTGGTAGTTAGCCTTAGAAATCTTTTTCAGGACGGTAAACGGCCCTTGCCATCCGATCTTCAGTTGGTTGTTTCCGGTAGGGAGTAACACCAAAACGTCCTTTCCTGCTTCCAATTCTCTCTCTTTCGCGACTTTCCTGTATCGGTTAGCGTGCTTTGCGCGTGCTCGCTTAAAGTTAGTCGTCGCTAGGTCCCATCCTAGTTTCAACCTTTCCTTTAAAACCGACACATATTTGCTTGCTGAGACAACTGTCTCATCCGCCTTCTCGTCTGTCAGAGACTGAAGTAAGGCTTCAAGCGGGCCCTTAATAGGTCTGCCGAATAGAAGCGTAGCTGGCGGAAATCCTGTGGAAGTATGAGGAGATTCTCTGTAGCCAAATAACGCTGCAGGAATACAAAGATCCCAATCTTCAGGCTTCACTTGTGCCAGTTTACTTAGCATCATGTTGAGGTTTCCATTTGCACGTTCCACGAGCCTATTTCCGGCCGGAGTATATGGCTTAGTGTGGATGTGTTGGGTCCTCAAGATCTTAACGATCTCATCCATCAACAGGTTTCGGTATGGAGATCCGTTATCCGTCAACACTTGCTGAGGGAATCCCAACCGAGTGAAAATCTGCACGAGGGCTTCTGCGACATACTTGGCATCTGCGCATGTTAGCGGGATAGCTTCTGCCCATAAAGTGCATGTATCGACTAAGGTCAGGATGAACCTGTTCCTTCTTTTAGTCCTTTCGAAAGGCCCTAAAATGTCGATCACAACCCGTTCGAATGGTGTTCCCACTATTGGCATTTCACCCATGTGGACTGGGGGTGTCCGTTGCTTGGGTGGTACACGTTGGCACTGGGCACAGGATTTGACGTACCTGATAATATCAGTGTTTACTCCTGGCTACCAATAATGAGTGGTTATACGTTGGTTTGTGGCGTTCTGTCCCATATGTCCGCTGAAGGGAAGAGAGTGCGCCATTTCTAGGATTTGGCTTCTGTACTGTTTCGGTACTAGGAGCTGGTTGTAACCTTGGTCAGGCTTGCCCGTTCTCCGATAGAGTACGCCATCCTCAGAAAAAATGTCCCCGTGCTGTTTGGGTTCCTTAGCCATGGGCAGTTTCCTAAAGCAGGGTGCCAAAGTAGGGTCCTTGTATTGCGCTTCTTTAAGTTCCATGGGTAACAAATTCGGCGCAGGCTCCCGTTCCTTCTTGGTTTGCCCTCTTGTAGTTACTGCTGCCACAATCGGCTCTTCCGGTTTCCCAATACACACGTATCTCCCGCCAAGTATGACTGGGTAAATGGGATCATCCATAACAGCCGCTTTCATCACGCCTCTGACAAAGTCAGAATGTATCTCCACCAATGCGATGGGAAGCGCTGTAGGTGCATCACTCTTACGAACTCCACAAAGTTGGACGGTCTCTGCTGTCTCTTGACCGGGTTTGACCAGGTTTCTGGCGACAATGCAATCATAAGAAAGCCCCGTGTCAAATAAGCAAGAAGTTTGAGAACCGTTCAAAGTAACAGTACCTCGCGTTGAGGGTCTATCCCCAACAGGTTGGGAATCACTGTCAATAATTCCACCTTGCGACACAGTTAATAAGCGTCCGATGCGTTTAGGCTCGGTGTGCTCGCTCTGATCCTTAGTCCCGTGCGCAGGGGTTCTCCCTTTGCCACCTTGGCCTTTCTGGCCACGCTGCCATGAAGGACGGTCGGGTTGATCAGACTGTTTGGGGTGGTTGGGGTACTTGTTCTTGTAGAACTTGGATTTTTCAGGAGGGGGGTTTTGAGGTCCAGTTTCTCTGTGGTTATTTTGGTTAGAAGCCTGAGAAGATTGCTCTAGGTTATGTTTTCGAAAATGCTCCTCTGTCGGTTTCCGCTTTGTGGCCGGTAGTTCAGCCAGCGCATTGTGATAACGCTCAGACTTTTCCAAAATGTCTTCACGTTTTTCTGCCCCCTGCTCAGCGAGAAATCTCCGGGTATCAGCAGACAAAGTGTTCTTTATTTGTTCGGTTAAAACAAATTCCTCAAGACCTTCATAGGTAGAGGGGAGCTGTGAAAGCTCAAGGCACTTTGTTAGATATCCCTTTAGACGAGATGAGAACTGCTGAAAAGTTTCAGAGCTCTCTTTCCTGCTGTTGCGAAACAGTTGCAGAAATTTTCGCGCATTCATTTCAAAACGCTCCAGTAGCGCTTTCTTCAACACATCGTAGTCGTCTTGTTGGCTACTTTCCAGCTTAGAATAAACATCATAAGCAGAACCTTTTAGGGCCTGGGAAAGTTTCATATTCCAACGCGACCTCTCTAACCCGTACAGAGTTGCAATTTTCTCAAATTTTTCTAATCATGTGTCAATCTTCTCATTTGGACAAGGAAAAGATTCTAGAGTGAAAGACATGGCGTTTAGTTGAAGAGATTGAGTGTTAGATGGATCAGTTAAGGAGGAATGGGGAGAAGATTCTCCATTGCTGGAGGTAGAGGCAGCACCACGACTTTGGAATTCTAGAGTTTTAAGAGCCAACTCATGCTGTCTCTCCTTCTCTTTCTCTCTTTCCTCATGCTGCATCCTGCGGATTTCCATTTCCTCATCCATCTTCCTCTGCTGTAATAGCCGGTCTTCCGCTTCTTTCCTCTCCGCTGTTTCTTCTTTCCTCCTTAGTTCTTCTTCTTTCCTCTCCGCATCATATCTCTCAAGTTCGTCTCTGACAAATGCTTTCGCCTCCTCTCCGTCCAGTCCCTCCTCTCTCGCTTCGTCCCTGAGGAGTTGTCTAAGCTTTGCCCTCTCGGCCATATTATGTCAGTGACTGAGACTAGTGGAGAAAGAAATTAAGAAAAGGATACTCTGGTTCCTACCACTTACGAGAAAAAAAATGTACCAAAAATTCAAAAGATGATATCCTTAACCCTGGGATACCTCCTCCAAAATAAAATCTAATTATCGCTGCTATTATCGGCAATAAAGCACTTAATGCAAAACACGACTACGCCAACTAAATGGTAGTTAAGATTACTTCTGAAAAATAAGTTGCTACAGTGGAAAAGCAAAATAATTATTGCAAAAATTAAAGAGAAAAATAATCCCTTAATTATAAAATCCACTATGAATTCGCCCCTGAAGTCAGATAAGGTAAGGGAGGCAATTAATCTGGACAAATAGTCTGAAACGCACTCCTTAGCTTCTGCGCAAACACCTACTTCTTCATAACCCAGTGAATGTTATACACTCACCATTTTACCAGCGTTTAGTATTACAAAATCAGTAATTAACATATATTCCGACAAAATCAACCTGTAAACCAAATGTATAATGTTCAAATGCTGTGGAAAAAAACTTATCAGTTTGTGTGGTCAGCACGCTCGTAAACAGATCGTTAGTCTAGGGGATAAATTATTATAAAATAAAACTCACAAGACAATCACACTCTTACTCTATTACAGAATAAAAAATCTTAAGTTCAAAATCCAGATAGACGAGTCCACATTTGTCGTACTCGTCTTCCTATTCTAAGTTCAAAAATCCGTCGGACGAGACCACATTTGTCGTATCGCCTTAGGATTTTGGGTTCAGTTCCCGGTAACGAGCAACCATTTGTCGTAGATTTTTTAGATAGGAGTATTAAGACTTGGGTTGGTCCCTTCTGAATAGGTTGGAATGAGTGATAGTCACAGTGAGAGATGGAAATAAAAAAACATAGACTTCCACGAGTGAGGTGATAGAATAGTGATAGATGCTGTCTCTGAGAGCGGAAAATCTTCTCTCTCTCTCACCTATCTTCTACGACAGATCTAAAGTAGTCAGACAGTCTAAACACAGATATATATATTACATATATTTCTATCTAATCACGGGCACGCACATACACGTGACGACAGTTAAACACACAGACGTGAGAAATCTATAACAAATGGATATATATATATATTTAGAACGAGCTGACCAACGCACTGATTCAGTTCAAGAGAGATTTTTATTATTATCATTAAAAAAAAATCTTCTCGCAACACCAAAGAAATACATCAAGGAGAAAACATATACAAATAGTCATAAAAATTCAAGAAAAATGCTACAGGGATGATAGCCCGTTAGAATCTTACTCTAGGTTTAGCCCACAGCCCCGTTAAGAGAACAGTGTTACGGTGTTATTTTAAATGACGGCGTCTGCTGGGGTTTAGCCATGCGCAACGTTAGGGGTCATTAACATTTATAGAATATGTCGATATTTTACGGTATACTGAACGCGAAATATATGCGGAGATTATGACGCATTCGCGTTGGGAAGGTCACGCTGGGTGACTTGGTTACATGTCCCTTGTTACGCTATCCGTCAAGCAAGAAGGTCGTGTCTTGTATTTCTTCAAAGGAAAAAAGGCTGAGTATATAGCCTATATTATATATATAAATCGATGTAGAACTCAGGGTCAGTTCGGTTATTAATATAAGTATGAGATTAATTAAATTAAACTAATGATGGAAGGAGAATCGCATTATGACTCAAATTGTAGCTGTCAAGAACTCATGTGCTCATTTCTGGCTGTTGACTACAACAGCGCACGTATATAGCCACGATGTTCTTCTGACATATTGTTTTGACACGGACGGACATGAATACTATGCATGTAATTTCTAATGACTATATATGAATCTATACCTACGTGAATGTCTTGTGTGTGAACTGTAAATAAATTCATGGACTCTGAATTGAGGACTTTATCACGTCGATACGTTACAGCTATTTGCTGCATTTGCCAAAAAATTATGTATATATATTGATGAGCTCCGAAGGGAACGAGTGTATTCTTGGACATTCAACAAATGATGAATCAATATAACGTTGACCCTTGTTCCAAGATAATAATCGAACGAAGGACCCTCCAATACCAGTGAAAACTACCCCACGCAACAGTGGTGGCCGATGTGGTGCGGAACTGGAATTTCATTGTAAAAAAAATACTCAAAGATTATCGAGTTGAAAGAAATAATTTTCCTTCGAGCGAAATGAACACTTTTTGTATCTACACCGATGACGTCACACCCCCTTGACAACAGGATGAATCAGCTGTAGTGATGGCAGCCGCCTTTCAAGGTCTTTGAAGAAGATTATCTATAAACGCTTAATCGAACATTGGAAAATAGATTCAATCAACATGAGCATGAAATATAGGTCCTACTGTCCGTTGGCGAAGCAAGCATTGTATGAATCTATCGAGGCAAAAAGATAAGTAACTTATTTGAAGGTTACAATAAGTTAATCCTATTTGTCCGATAATGGCATGTTCTTCATTTTCGTAGCCATGTTAAATATTGTTTCTGTCTTTTACATGTAGCGGGTATGGATGGGCGGCGGTTTGGAATGAATAACGTGGCTCTAAGGATGCCGATATTCATTCTGAATGTTTCTTAAGGCCGTGAATTAATAGCATTTCGCGAAGAACGCGTCGGATATCGGTGATCGTGTCGTTCGGTCTTGCATTAATTCACCTTGCATGTTAGGTGTATAGTCATGTTATAACTGGTGTATTCTAGTGTATTTAGTTCTAATTTTTATTCAGTTACAGTCATATGTTCGTAATCTATCCTGTTTATTCTAATCTGGCTATCTTTAATTTTATTTAAATGTATTGTATTAACGTCAAATGAGTCCTGTGACGTCATCATTCATAGTACCAAATATGTTCGTTTCCTCAGTTAACCTTCACCCTTCTACATTTCCGGTTAGTACACTTGGTTTTATAATATCATTTATTTTTGTGAAAATGTCACTTTTGTATTGTGCTACTGTTCTGTAATCCTTGGTTAACCCATTGTATTGTTTGTATTCATTTCATCCATTTATAATTTAATATTAATGCTATAATTTCTTCATTAATAATAGTGTAGATGAATATTATTAAATTTTTTTGAGTTTAAGGAGGAATTAGGGACTTTGCACCAATTTGCAGTGATGGTCCTAAAAATGGGCAATGCACTTTCTAGCTCATGATTATGGCATACTATATAATGATTAATTATTATAACTTTATAACAAATTAAGACATATTAAATATAATTTAGTACACTTTCTCAGTACTACATTGGGAACTTGGTGACAATTAAGATTAAATAACCTAATTATTTAGGAACAATACCCATAATATTAAATATTAATAGTAAGTGCATGATATAATTTCAGCACCTTATATAACTATCATAACTATTTATGATAGATATTAGCGGGTATATATATATATATAATATTTTTACAAAATATTATAGATTTGTGGAACTTATACATAACAATACAAGAATATTGCAATTTCTTATATTAATTATTCATTCGTTGAGTAATTATAATTATCGACATAGATTCTAGTGGTGATTACAAGACATAAGTAATTAAATACTTAAATAAATTAACTTCAAGATGCTTAACGTAGACTATTTTATTAAAAATGGTAAGGATTTTGGAAAAAAAGGAGAACTTCTCGAGGCTTATGCATTGGCTGAATTTACAAAATATAAGGCAGAAGAGGAGGAAAAGAAAGCTATTGCTAAAGCAGAGAGAGAAGAATTAAGACAAGAAGAAGAAAGAAGGATAGCAAGAGATGATATCCTACGGATTGAAGAAGAGAATCAATTGAAACGACAAGAAATCATATTGCAGCAAGAAATGGAATTGCAACGGCTTAAATTGGAAACAGCAAAACTTAATTCGCAGGGTGCTGCAGCAAGCCAAAATGATAATGCTCAATCGGGATCTTCTTCCAACCGACTTAAGGGCAATTATTACTTTAAACTACCACCATTCAGATTACACGTGGATGACCTATCATCATGGCTGGCGCGCTTTGAGGATATATGTAAGGTCAATAACCTTGACAAAACTGCATGGGCACTTAAACTTAAGGAATTTCTGGATGGCGAACCTGCAAGTGCAGCACAAAATATTGATCCTACATTAGCCACAGACTATGAGGCCATTAAGAATTTGTTATTACGTCGGTTCCATTTGAACGAAGAGGCATGCAGATTACGTTTCAAAAGTTTGTTGCCAGATAACAATAAAGATTTCACAGGATTTATTGCTAATATACGCAATACTTTTAACAGATGGGTTGAACTGGCAGGTGTCTACAAATCTTACGACAAGTTAGTCGATTTGTTATTGAGGGATAAAGTGTTATCTTCTGTCAGCCCACCATTCTTTGCTTATCTGCAAGAAAGAAAACCAGAATCTATTGATGAGTTAGAAAAAATTTCTTTAAATTACTGCACAGCTCATCCGAATGCTAATATTTCTGGCTCGTTGATAAGAGAACCACTTCCTGTAGCCTCCAATATGGCATATCATAGTAATAACAAACCAAGAACACACAGTGTAGACAGAGGTAGACTCAAAGGAAACTATGACATTAATTTTCATAAGGGACAGAATAACTTTAACAATAACTTTAATAGAGGAAGACAACAAAACAGAAATTATTCACCTCAGTCAAGATACAACAGTAATCCACGTAACTCAAGTTATAATCGGTCATATCAATATAATAATGGTAACAATTGGAAGAATAGCGATAATTATAACTCGAGACATCGAGATAACAATTACAATAGACGACAACGGGATAATTTAACTAATTATTCTCGTAATCGTTCTCATTCTCGTGGATCTTCACATTATAACCATAATACCGGGGCAGCAGTTACAAATGATATCACCCCTAAGGTTCAGGTTCCACCTAACGATAATACAATGAATTCTTCTGCTGCATGCTTTGCTATTAATTATAACGTGGCGAATAGTTGCCCACAATGCAATCTTTTTTTTCAGAAGGCAAAGGAGACAGTTCTAAACTGCGGACACATTCCACCAGAAGTAGGTCTTGCAGCCAATGATGGAACAGGCTCTCTGATTTTTAACAGAGGGATAGTGAACGGTTCTATAGTTTCTGTATTGAGAGACTCGGGGTCCACAACCATTGGAGTGCGACAGTCGCTTGTACATCCTAGCTGTGCAACGGGGGAATATGTCCGTTGCATGACTTTTGGGGGAACTATTGAGTTTTACCCCACAGCTATTATCCATGTTAAAACACCTTTTTTCACAGGTAACGTGAAGGTATGCATGCTTCAGAATCCAATTGCAGATCTGATGTTGGGACGCATCCATGGTAGTAAGGATTGTTCCCCACAGGAAATTGAGGAATGGGAATTAAATAATGTGCAATCTTATTGCAATGCTAACGCTGTCATTGCAATGGCTACATTACGAGCCAACAAAATGAATACACGTGGCACAGTTTTCTCCAATTTCAGTCTCAGTACGATTCTGGAAATCGATGAGGAAAAGGATAAGACTCTCCTACAGGATAAAAAGGATACTAAAATACCAGCCCATCCTAAGAAGATTAGAAAATCATTTCGAGGCAGATATGCCTTTTCTCGAAAGAGTGCCGCCAAGTCGGAAGACAGATGTTGGCGACAGGATCATATTAACATTGATCTGAATAAAATTGTTGAAAATGGGAAAAGAAAAGATGCACCGAACAAGGGTAATGATGGTGAAGTTCTTATGAACTTAACTAATAAAATTAGGACAAATAAATATGTCAATCACTATGAGACATCATCTCAAAAGACTACCAGATCCAAAAGATTAAATAGAAGAACTATTTATCACGTTAGTGACACTGATCCCACTTACATTGGGAAGGTTGCATATTCTCGCACCGTGTTAGTGCGCAATCTGCCACAAGGTACCAGATGGCAGGCACTTAGTAATTTCTTTAATAACACGGCAGACGTTATGTTTGTACAGTTGTTGTCACCTACCAATGACAGGTATGGTGAAGCTTTGGTTACATTTTGTAACAACAAAGATGCTCGGATGGTGATCGAGCGTGATAATGGTGTTTATTTTCACCACCATTCTTTGAGATTGAAATTAGTACCTGATTCTGCGTCACGCAGATAACAGGGTACTGTAACCATATTCGTCACATCTTTGATGACTCAGCATTGTCAGTCATCATTTCTTGACTTTCTTAATCATCTATCGTAATATAGATTGATTTATAGATTTTTTTTTCTTCTCGAAAAAACATTTTTGATTCTTCACATCTTTAAATTTGTACACATGTTTTCTGTCTTATTTGTTTTTTTTACCATGCCTACAAGAGACAGTAAGTTGTTTAAATGTGTCAGCTATGCTCAGCCCCATACAGCATAGATTTACCTATCATCCATCACGGCTGTCCTGTCATCGTTACTAAAGAAGAACATGCCAGTAAGGATAAATTGGACAGACGAATGTGACAAAACTTTTCGCACTATCTTAAACATATTTTCATGCCCACCTGTTTTAAGATTACCAGATGCTTCTAAAAAGTTTGTTCTACGTACAGATGCGAGTAATTACGGAATCGGGGCTTGTCTACTCCAATATCATGATGAAGTCCTTCACCCTGTACTTTACATCTCACGCAAGCTGAAACCTCCGGAGACTAGATACTCGACTGTAGACCGAGAATTGCTCTCCGTAATCTGGGCAATTACCAAGTTAGAAAAATTTCTGCTGGGATCTCCATTTTTGATCCAGACTGATCAGAAATCTGTAGCAGCATTACGTCGTTCAAACCATAAAAGTGCTAAACTTGCACGCTTTGCTATTACGTTGCAACCTTACGAATTCGAAATACAGTCAATACCAGGAACTGAGAACGTCATAGCCAATACGTTGTCCAGACATCCTACGGATTCTGAATGAATATTACTATTTCAAATTTTCTGACTAATCAAGCATTACATTTGCAATGAACTGTATCAATGCCACGTCAGAATATACAACACTTCATTTGGACTTCCTACTTAAATAAGGACATTTCGAAATAAACTATCGTGATCAAAATATCAAGTTTTACGGATCGTTTGAAAATTTGGACTTCACTTCCACTTTGCGTATCACTCATTTCGATTGAAAACCGTTAAAAAGGAACAATCTCTGATGTAGAATGGACATATACTGTGATGACTGATTCAATTACATTCAAAGTTTTAATAAAGGAACTAACGATGATTGGATAATCATATCATAATTCGATAATATGAACCTTGTGTCTTAATGAACTTTCATACAAGTCAACAGGATATAACAACGATTGGATCTTCATGTCCGATATTGTTAAATTTTCTAGTTATTAAATTAATATATAATAAAATAAAGTTAAAGTGTGATGAAATAAAAAAATTAAAAAATATATACTAAGAAAAGATGAAACAAAATAATATCACACCAATTAATATTTTAATTTGTGTAATTATCAAGGTAATAGATATTACATTATGACATTTCATATTTATAGTTAAAATGTATGAATTTTTTTTCTGTTCTTTTCTTCTGATTGCGTTAATTTAATTAGGTATCTATCCTTACACTTCATTTTCACACGCATTCTAATTTAATGTATACTTTAATATTTGGTTTTAATTGTCCGTACTTCTCAATTTTTATTTCTTTTACTCTCTTATACTATTTCTCATTCTCTTCAATTAGATAGTAATTAGTTAGTACCATACGTACATACTATAATTAATTATTTTAATTTTAGTTAGTTAGAATAATTTTAATAACACCTCACATTATTAGTTAGTCGATACATACAACAAATTAATTAGTTAATTAGTTAGTGACAGTGACATTTCCTTGTTTAATATAAGTTATATGTATGATATGACGTTGATTTTATTATAAGATATTACTGACATGACCACGACACTGTTCTAGATAGAACATCGTAGGTCATACGTCGGGTTTTGTTAAATTTTTGATAATTTGATTAATATTATTCCCAAAAAAAATCTATCTAATAGATTTTTTTTCCCCCGTCTGACAGGAAATCTGTTACGGTGTTATTTTAAATGACGGCGTCTGCTGGGGTTTAGCCATGCGCAACGTTAGGGGTCATTAACATTTATAGAATATGTCGATATTTTACGGTATACTGAACGCGAAATATATGCGGAGATTATGACGCATTCGCGTTGGGAAGGTCACGCTGGGTGACTTGGTTACATGTCCCTTGTTACGCTATCCGTCAAGCAAGAAGGTCGTGTCTTGTATTTCTTCCAAGGAAAAAAGGCTGAGTATATAGCCTATATTATATATATATAAATCGATGTAGAACTCAGGGTCAGTTCGGTTATTAATATAAGTATGAGATTAATTAAATTAAACTAATGATGGAAGGAGAATCGCATTATGACTCAAATTGTAGCTGTCAAGAACTCATGTGCTCATTTCTGGCTGTTGACTACAACAGCGCACGTATATAGCCACGATGTTCTTCTGACATATTGTTTTGACACGGACGGACATGAATACTATGCATGTAATTTCTAATGACTATATATGAATCTATACCTACGTGAATGTCTTGTGTGTGAACTGTAAATAAATTCATGGACTCTGAATTGAGGACTTTATCACGTCGATACGTTACAGCTATTTGCTGCATTTGCCAATGTTGTTGATTATGCAAATGAAGAACTCTTCTGATAAGAAAAATATGTATATATATTGATGAGCTCCGAAGGGAACGAGTGTATTCTTGGACATTCAACAAATGATGAATCAATATAACGTTGACCCTTGTTCCAAGATAATAATCGAACGAAGGACCCTCCAATACCAGTGAAAACTACCCCACGCAACAAACAGATGATGGCCCAAAGAGCAATAGATACATAGGGTTTAGTCTAAGAGGTTTCTTTCTTTCTCGTAAATGTATGAACAGAGTTGGATAATCTGATTTAGCCTAAGAAAAAGAAACTCTAGCATTTGTAACAAATTCTGCAGATTTAAAAATTTTTAAGATAGCAAATGGGTGACAATAATACACCGGTAAAATAACACTCTGGCCTGTGTACTCTCATTCATTCAGCCATGGCCTTGCTCACACATATATACTCACAACTTTGCTCGCTGCCTCTGGGAACATAATAATTCTAGGACCTTCGCACAGACCCGAAAAAATGCAGTCATCGACCAAGAAACCCCCAGTTCCAAAAGACGTACTGAACTCTCTGTCTCAGGAACGATTCCTTGGGTGTTCTAATTTTTTTTTTTTTTTTCGAATGTCTGATTAAGTCACATAAAATTTGTCCTGGCACGAAAGTTAGCAGAGCACAATGTCATTAGCTTTGGATTCTAGGATTTAAGGAATGTCAGCTCGGTGTCTTCTTTCAGGCAGGTACTATATTTGGTCACCACAATACTAGTCACAATCTCTGTCGGAATGTTAATGTTATTCTTGTAATATTCTCTCGCCGCCAGGCAGCATGTACATTTAAATTTGTGGAGCAATATGAACTGGCTCAAAAGCCCAATATATATTTCTAGTCTTTAGAAACCGTTAGTGGGATTGCTATTACTGTCTCTCTCTGATGGCATATGCACTGTCAGACCAGTGTTACTTGAAACAAAAGAACCCACGTGGTTAAAGATGGGAACTGTCTAGGCTTCACACAAATATGTCTCTTTACTAAACGCTGGCAAAGTTCGGGTCACCCCAGTATTTCACTGTATAAAAGGAAAAGCACATATAAATCATTTACATATTATGTACTCAATATAACTTACATTTTAAATAGCAAGCCGACCGCTTGACTTATAATTTAAAACTTCCCGAGAAATAAGTTATATTTTTTAAAAATCGATCATCATGAATTAGGAATATCATGCGTATTCCGTCAATATTCACTGATGTCGCATCTAGCATTTATAAGTTAGATATAAAATATTCTCGACTGAGTATTTAGCAGTTAAATTAAATTCCTTATAGCTACTTGTTTAGTAAGCTAAAGATATAATTTATTATGTATTTCCACTGTAACTCGTCCACTAAAGAAAATAACACACTATTAAAATAATCACTCTGCACACAGAACTGGTTTAAAATGAATCGGCGATTTAACACTTAATCACTTCACCAAATACTAGAATATAGTATATAATATTTTACCTCAGACACAGAAGTACTAAAACTTAAACCACTTCGACCAAACTAAAGGCCATCTCTATTAACAGAGATTATTAAGAAATCGAACGAAGGCTAGTTCTGTCTTTACTGCGAAGTTACTGAGTGAGAATGAAAATAAAGTTTCAAACTCCGGCCAATATCTTAAAATCAGACAAAGGGCCCCAACTTATTTCGCCAAGCGAAATTATCTCCCCTACTCCCAACATTTACGTCAGCTTAACGCGTGTCGTAACTGCCACCTACTGACCGAAATGTACGCGTGTCAGTAGCAACTCTCAGACAACCGTCTGCAGTGCATGGGCGATTTTCACCCTTCGCCGGAGCTATTTCGACGAAACTCTGAACTGACACTTATACTACTTCGCACCTCACGCTGACCGAGCCAACAGTGAGCCGTGTCAGCTGGGATTTCCAGACCGATGTCTGAAACTGCGACTATAAGGTGTAAATATTCGCTCCTGCTCAATCGTTCGGCCGATGCAACTAGTTGTTGACCGGTGAAAATGCAGACGGATGTCGGCTCTCTCCTAGCATTCTCACGCGTTTACGTCGAGAATCTAACTTAGGAGTGTCGTGTCATCTGAAGGTGCAGACCCAAGTCGGCTCGATGTCTGAGATGGACTGCAACTAAATCGCACTTCACGTCTGACTGACATCTATGTAATAAAATTACGTATCCCAGTATGAGAAAAAACACAAGGTAAAGTTTGAGGATACTGAAGAAAATATTATTCGCAAAACAAGTGATGCGAAAAATACAGGAAAAATAAGTAAGGAAAGATAATAAAATAAAGGATGCGGGTGAGAGAATAGGAAGAAGATGTAGGCAATTTAATGATATAAATACCTACGTGACAACGTTGTGTACTGTAGAGCAAAACAGCACACTCATTATCACGGGGCGGAATAACGCAATATCAGTGCGCCGAGGTAAACAAGACTGATTACCGCTTTTCAGCACTGCGTGATACTCTCCAAAATAACACAGCCAATAACAGTCAATAACGTCAAAAGTGTCCCGCAGCCTCTCAGCAAGTGATTAAACTATTTTTCCTTCCAAAAAGTAACCACTGTCACTCATTTTCTTCTGCAGCTATACCACGGCTGACTGACGTTGGCGCTATTTTTTTCTACAAATTCTGAAGAAAACTAGGGGCGGGTCTCCTCTTCCACTTACGAGTACCCCAAAATTGTCAAGTGCGTTGCTGTGTTTGCAGAAAAAAAAAAAAAAAAAAAAAAAAATATATATATATATATATATATATATATATATATATATATATATATATATATATATATATATATATATATATATATATATATATATATTTATATATATATATATATATATATATATATATATATTATATATATATATATATATATATATATATATATATATATATATATATATATATATATATATATATATATATATATATATATGTCCCTTACCACACATGACCGTTTTCACGCCTGATCAGTCTTCTCAACCACTTCGTTCATAACAACTCAATCATGCTCGTGAACATAACACCAGTGCTTACTGCTACTAATACATTCATGCCCACAGTTAAACTTAATATTCACTCACTGCAACTCACAACTTACATAACCACATCTAGCTCCCGCCGGAGCATGAGTACTGACATTCATTATATAAACAGTTCATGACATATATATACATAGATATATATATATATATATATATATATATAGATATATATATATATATATATATATATATATATATATATAAACATATATATATATCTTAGTGTTAGTATGCGTCATCATTACCGGATACAATTATATAATATATCTTGCCTTAACTCTTCAAGGTTGTACTCCCTTCTTCCTATCTGTGTTGGTTAATGCAGAAGTCTTGCAGGAAACTATTATATCATCTCTCATGGTGTCCTAACACTTAAATCTTGCTATCATGACAAATATAAAGATGGGCTATTTGTGCAAATCATGCTCGCAAATTAAACTTTCGTTATCCTTTAGATAACCATCTCACACCCAAACTGATCGAAAACGAGTACGTAATCCGACTGTGGTGTTCAGACAACCTAACTGCTGATAACAATGCTCCTGGACTAACGACCGAGATTATCTAAACAAACCATTCCGGGCTTGAAAAAACAATCAGACCGCCAAGAAGGTTTAATCGTTGACTTTTATTGTTCCACACTTGGCTGGCGGCAATTGTTCGCAATCAGAAAGATAAAATTTCACATGCGGTGAATCCAAAAACGTCTGTGTTTTAGGAGTGTCCTCCGAGGAAAAGATAATTATCTTTAGATGAAGGTGTAAAAGGTAGATAATGCACGCATTAATAATGACACAGAGAGTGGGGCATAAGGATAGAAAGATAGTATGAACATATGAATACCTTTCTGTGACTCTCTCTCTCTCTAAATATATATATATATATATATATATATATATATATATATATATATATATATATATATATATATATATATATATATATATATATATTTATATATATGCACTAATTAAGCAATTCTACCCATTTCTGCTTTTCCAAACACTCACATGCAAACACACACCCTCACACACACATGTATATATATATATATATATATATATATATATATATATATATATATAGATATATATATATATATATATATATATATATATATATATGCACTCACACAGGAAAGAACTGAAGAAGGTTATGAATATGATTTTTTTTAAAGTTACAAGAAAGAGTAGACAGCTGATAGAATGGTCTGGCGCTCTCTCTTCCAAACCTCTACACCTCACGGTAGAAGGGGAACGACTAAGTAAGTAAGTAAGTTACAAGAAAGAAAGTATACACTGCACGTTGAGGGAAATATTACTAGATTTCAAAAACAAAACAAAATATGACATCACTTAAAGAGAAATCATCTGTTATTGTTTTCATACTCCTCCCCCACGGCCCTCTACCTCAGCATTCATTTACGTTGAAAAACAAAAAATGAAAATATAACTCTTGTTGCAACTTTCCACAATATTATGCTCCTTAGAATTTGAATCAACAACATCTGGTGCAAGTAAACAAGGCAAACGCCGTCAAATGAGGCATGATTTGGTTTTCTGGATTAGAATTAACTCGTTTACAGCATAGTCCTGGCCGTGACCGCTGTTGCGTAAAATGTATGTTTATTTAAGCGTTTAAATCAGCGGACGATTTTCATAGCGTACACAAACCAGTGGGTAACTTCGGCCATGTCGCAGAACGAAAGTCGGCAATCAAAGATTGGATCTTGCCAATGCTGCCTTGGATATTCTCTGAGAAAGGGCAGTTCATCAATATGTTGGCTACGTACGTCTTCTTCTGCGATATATTCCCTTCTTTTTATGTATCATACGTCAATATTGCCCTTGAAATTTAAGAAAATTATTTTACACATACCACAACAGTCTCGGTTAACTGTTGGCACAGTTTTGTACCCCTCGTGTTTCAATGTCTTTGTTACTTTTTTTCTTTTTTTTTCATTTTTCTTTCTTCCCTTTGTTATTTGTGTCTCTATCTATATTTATGTTATTCTCTTGTCTGCTACGTTTGTATACGTGTCTATGTGGGTATATGGGTTTATTTTTTGTAGTACTTTCTCAAGCTGTGTTTATTCTATTTGAAATTATTTATTTTCCCTGTGTAGAGCCATGGAATGTGAAGAACATCGCACCATTAGTCTTATGAGTCATGTGAACAAAATATTATTACGAATTATGATGAGCAGAGTGAGAAATAAAAATAAACCAGAAATCAGTGATGAACAGTGTGGATTTTTAGAAGGTAAAGGCACAAACAATGCAATATATATTTTTAGAACACTAGGGTAAAAGCCCGTCATAAGACGGGAATTAAATTCAAAAGCACCAATACCTAACTGCAATTTTACTTATTCAAAAGTATTTTAAAAACCACTGTGCATCACCACAGTTCTATAAATATTTTTGTGCACATCGACATTTGCGCACTTTTCTTTGTCGAGTGTTACTATTTTCGGGAGAGTACATATAAGGGAAACAATACAATTAATGTCTAACTTTCAACCAAAGTTGCATCTCTTAGCGTTAGTGACAGAAAAAGCTGGGATTTTATATATATTGATTAATAGAAAGAGCCATAGAAGTAAGAACATACCTGTACTTACGCTTTATAGATGACACTAAGGTATTTGACAAAGTGAACAATCAGGAAATTATCAAAATGTTAGCATGCATCAACATTGATGGGAAAGACTTGAGGACAATAAAGAACATGTACTGGCAGCAACCAGAATTAGCAGTCAAATACGAACGTTTCAGCAAGTAAAAAAGAGTGTCGGGCAGGGATGTATGCTGTCACCGGATCTGTTCAATCTGTACAGTGAAAATATAATGAGATCCCTAGAGGACATGCCAAGAATATCATTTGGCGGACGTAATATAAACAACTTGAGATACTCTGATAATACAGTCTTAATAGCTAAAAATGAAAAGGAGCTGCAGGAAATGGTTGATACGATAGTGGCAGAAAGTGAACATAAAGGCCTCAGCCTTAATAGCAAAAGCACAGAAGTAATAGTCGTCTCAAAGAAAAATGGCTTTACCAGAATGCACATTAAAAGTAAATGGAACAGCTTTAAAACAGGTCAATAGATTCAAATACATGGGCATATTAATAACAACGGATAGAAGATGCATCTCAGAAGTGAAGAGCAGAATAGCTCAGGCAAAAACAGTATTCTATAAGATGAAGAGTATTTTATGTAACAATTCTTTGTCAATGGAAGTAAGAAAGAGTTCTTCATTGGTATATACAACCAATCCTGACATATTGGAGTGAATGATGGACAATTAGTAAACAATTAGGGAAAGCACTATAGGCCACTGAGATGTGGTTTTACAGAAGAATGTTACAAATATCATGGACAGCCAAAAAGAGTAATCAGGATGTCCTGAAAGAGGCCAATGCACAAAGAAAAGTTATTTCACAAGTTAGACAGAAGCAATCCACTTTCTTTTGGGTATGTTATAAGAAGAGGGAAGCTGGAATATATCACAACAACGGGTAAGTGAATATATCACAACAACAGGTAAGTGAATATATCACAACAACAGGTAAGTGAATATATCACAACAACAGGTAAGTGAATATATCACAACAACAGGTAAGGGAATTGTAGTGAATTTCTAAATACAATATCTAAATTAATATATAACAATATAGGGCATAAAGGCAAAATAAGAAAGTATAAAAGAATTTTCTGCTAGAACTGTTGGTATCGCCTACGCCTTCAGATTATTATTTGCTAACGAATAGCCGAACAAAACGGTACCCAATTTTTTAAATTCGTCCTTGACATAATCACTTTTCCTAGTTCTAAGAAAATATGTGCTTAAAATGCATTGTGGAACGAGGAGGGGAAAGGATAGATGAAATGCTAATTCGTTTCGCATTGATTTTAAACTAAAAGCCAATACCAGCACAGGGGCAAGCCTTGCCTTAGGGGTTTCCCCAAAAATACGAGGAAAAAGTTAGAACATGTAGACAACTCGTGTCACAAAAACAACCTTAGCTCTTATTTTAAAGGACGTAATTATCACGTAAATAGAGAAGACAGCACATGGAAAAGAATTGAACGTGTTGTAGACTAAAAATAAAAAACACTAACTTAGAAAAAAAAAACTGTGTACTTCTGAACCAAGCCAACTAGTCCCATATAAATTGTATATTCGTGTACCTTGGGACTTGTTGACAAAGAATATGGTAATAGTTACGCAAATAGTCCATTAATTAACTAATTATAGCCATAATACCATAGTGGATCCGACCAGACTGTCAAGTAAAGATCATGCCTGCTTATAATTTTTTATGGCATGTTTTGAAAAAACGGCTTTGGGTAAATGAGGTTAAAAGGTACGGGATATTTGATTGGGTGGATTTTGAAGGAAGGCGAAGTATGATTGGTTGACCTAAAACTAAAAATATATTTGCCTTGGAAACATATTGGGAGTTGTTATTTGAAACGATAGATTAAAAAACAAATGTAAACATGGTCCCATTGGACAAAGCAGTAGATACTGGTACGAAACAGGGACTGTTCACTGCCATTTCAAGTAAATTTTGTGTAAAGCAAGATCGATGAGAGCAGGCGGAGAAATTTTCTAACATAGGAAAAGCCTGGACATAGGGCAGATCGAAAATGTGCCATATTCTATTGCCTAGTCATCGTTTAATTGTGTTATTTCCTTGCATCTGTGGTAAGATTGATTTTCTTAACATTTTATTTAAAATAAAATTTGAATGTGAAATACTAACATACGACTATAAGTAAGTGAGTCTATGGCAGACTCAAAACAGAGTCTAGAGAGTGATCCAGCATATGAAAGACTATCAGAGAGGTGTAGACCAACTAAATTATATAGGATTATCATCAGGAGCATAATACCTATCCTATTGTATGGACAACAGATTATTGCTGGAATTGCAGAGGCGTTGTAACTATTAGGGGAGAGGAATACTGGTATACCTGGTCACATCAAAAGAAACTGGTGAAACGGATTGTCGTAAAGAGCTGATCTTACATGTTTGTTTGTAATGTGCCTGTACTGGTTGTTGAGTATTATTGTAGGCTGTTGATTACGAAGGAGGCATATCCTTCTGATTTCAGAGGGTTTTGGTTGCTGTCAATAACTGGTGCCAGACTACAGTGGGCCGATATATTCATGCCACAGTCTTGCCTTTTTCGGAGACAACTGTAAACCACCATCATTCTTGAAGAAGTGGGAGCTGAAGGTTGTCGTTCAGCGAAGTGCAGGAAGAGTCCTACATCATATTACAAAGATAGGTGCATGTTTCGGCACCTGATCGCTCAACTAACATTATATTACAAATAAGAAACTGGGAATAGTGATATAAACATTCTATCAGTGTCCACAAAAACTTACAAACAACATGCAGAGATGATGATAATAAACAATCAACCAGTGTATACTAGAAGTCACCTCAGTTAGATAATACAACTACTCCCTTATATAATAATATGTGTATTATGGTCAGAAGACCCATTGTGTAAATTGATTGATGTAATTAATTTCTATGATTTCACTATTGATTGTCAGTCCTGATTCCAAATAAATCAGATTCAGGACAATAAATTGAAAATATTAACTTTACCAGACTTTCAACCACTGACTTACTAAAGATAGTCTTTTAAAGTGTAGTTTGTATGTGATTGTCGTGGTACTGTTTTGTTGTATTAGATAATAAAATAAATTGTGTAATTGTTTATATGTTTAGTTGGTTAATGCAACCTTACACTAACATTTCATAACCCTAGACACCAAACGTAGTCATCTTACATTCTATCTAGAATAAGTCTGAATGAGATCATAGTGGTGGTAGTAGAAAGGTGCCCTGGAAATTTACTCTAATATTTGTTATATTCAGGGACCTTCACAGCTGACCTCATTCAGTACACTAAGATTTCTTAACAACAAACTGTATTAACATCAAACCCACCACAGGAATATATCACAACAACAGGTAAGGGAATATATCACAACAACAGGTAAGTTTGAAGGAACACGACATAGAGGAAGACAAAAAGAGCAAATACTGGACAGTCTGACATCGCGGCATGGACAGAAGTTAACTATAGAATTGATAAATTGTACTGGAGACCGAAAGTTGTGGAGATACATGATCTCCTACGCCACTAGGCATAGCACTTGAAGAAGAAGAAGACAAGGCCCCGTGTAGCTCCCGGGGAGTCTTTGGATGAGACAAAACAAGAATGGGGCTACTGCACACTCAGGCGTATTGGCCAACGCGTATAATGTGAGGCTGTGCGTGAGGTTGTGCATGAGGTTGTGTGTGAGGTTGTGTGTGAGATTGGCAACCTCATCAAGTCAAACAAATTGTTTTAGAAAGCACCACTGTAAGATCATGTCAATGTTTCTGGGTAAGCTTGCTTCCTGCACGGGGGCAAGCTGAAACTGTGGCTTTGTGCTCTGTAAGGAGCACAACGAGAAAAGATAATGACGAAGACGTTAATGATGATATTGATGACAGAGGACAAGCGTGACACGAAGTTATATGTTTCATTCTAATGTACTTCGATGTCTCATTGATGATACTTGATGAAAGTGGTAATAACAGTGACGAGTATGAGAGAGAGAGCAAGATGGCATTCAACGCTTGACGCTAATAAATGTGGTACTCATAGAGGTGCAAAATTGGCTTGCGTCCTTTTACGGTTTACTTTCACAGCAAGGCGATGGCGCCGTTTGGATGGTCCTCGGTTCGATTCTCGGTAAGCCTATCACTTATACTTTCTTTTCAGTGTCCTCCTTTGCGTCCAACGCGTGCCTGTTAATCATCTTTATTTATTTACTTATTTATTTTGGTACTCATGATAATACTCATACAACTGTTGATAATACTCATACAACTGTTGATAATACTCATATAACTGTTGATAATACTCATACAACTGTTGATAATACTGATGCAAAACATAAATGGCAGTCAGGTATCAGTAGTGGTTCCATCATCGCCAGTAGCCTCCTGATTATGTTTCATGTTGTGCTCGTCATTTGTTTTGACTTGTCTTATGTCTGTTTGCTGAATGCTAAAACAGCACGAAATATCTTCAACTCGAACAAAATCTGTTAAACATTTCACTTCTAGATACATCCTCTAGTATTATTTTAAAAGCCAGGTGTGCCGGCTAAAAAAACTGACATGTCTGTGCAGATTTCAAAACAAAACAAACCTGGAGAATTTTTTTTTTTTTTTTTTTTTGCAGCCTTCGTTGTAATTCCACTCCCACGCAAGGAATTTTTTCAATACTTTTCTTTCTGATTGCTCGCGTAATATACGGCTACCATGAGGAAAATTATTGACAAATTGTGTTATGTTCTCGCGTGCGTTTTTTTTTCCTCTTTCTTTTTTATTTTCAGTTGTTTTTTTTTTTTTTTTTTTTTTCGTCTTCGCATGCTCTTGTTAGCCTCCGTTCTTGAGAGGACACCCCAGCTTCACCCTATAGGTGTTGGCAAAACACGGGAAGCAGTTACCGGTTATAAGCATTTTGCCCAATTATCGTAGGGCATGGCGCCAAAGGCTACTTCCGACAGTGGGAGAGGTTCTAGGATCTCACTGGACAGCTACCGCCCTCTTCAAGCTGGGCAGCCCCCAGTCAGTTAGGTGTTGTTCCTCCACTGTTTGCTTTCCCCATGGGGTGCGTGGGGATTAGGTAAAAAAAGGTAAAGGAACCCGTTACACGCCCATTGAGGCATATTGGGAATATGGTGTTAGGCCCATATTATCTTGACCGTCGGCACACGAGGGGTGATGTGGTCGGCATCACGCCGGCCGCCTTAACCTTCCCAGAGTTGCTCTGGTACCCATTTGGGGCTGGGTCGACCCAGGAGCCGTTTGTGGCCTAAAAATTTTTCCGCCTCATCTGGGGATCGAACCATAGACCACTGCGCTAGGAAGCCAGTGCACTAACCACTGTGCTACCGCGGCTCCGTGGGGATTAGGGTCAAACCCAAACTGTGGACATAAAATTTACACTAAGAAATTATCACAAAACAAGAAGTAATAGAAATAAACAATCTACCAGATTGGGATGCTGGAACGTCCAGACTATGTTGACTGGATTATCCGAAAACCTACAGGACATAACCGATGTCAGAAAGACATTCGTAATCAATGACGAACTCAAACGACTTCAGATGGATATAGCTGCACTTCAGGAAACACGCCTGGCAAGCTCAGAAATTGTGAGCGAGAATGACTACACATTTTATTGGCAAGGGAAAGACCTTATAAAACTAGAGAACGCGGAGCAGGTTTTGCGGTAAATAAAATCGCTAACTAAAATGGTTGAACCAGGTGAGAATGTATCAGAACGCCTGTTAACGCTCCGCCTGCAAACTAGCGCAGTTCCCATCATTCTTGTCAGTGTGTATGCTCCTACTCTGTATTCTGCCTCAGAAGCTAAAGACGAGTTCTACGAGAATCTAACAGCAGTCATCAAAAGCATACCTATGCAAGAACAGCTTGTTCTCCGTGGTGACTTTAACGCTAGAATGGGTGCCGATAATGTTTCATGGCATTCATGTCTGGGCAGGTTTGGTATTGGCAAGATGAATGAAAATGGACAACGGCTCTTCTAGTTGTGTGTCCACCATGACCTCTGCGTGACCAACATATACTTTCAAACAAAACCCCAGCATAAGGTGTCATGGAGACACCCACGAACAAAGCACTGGCACCAATTGGATCTGATTCTCGTCAGAAGGCCACATCTCAGGTCTGTGCTGTACGCACGTTCGTACTTGGTGCAGACTGTGATACAGATCATTCCTTGGTTTGCTGCAAAATCAGAGCACAATCAAGAAAAACTCCATCGTGTCAGACATGAAGGAAAACCACGCATCGATACCAGCAAGATCTCAGACCCTGTCATGATCGCTCAATTTACCACGACCTTAAAGAAAGTGCTCAGTTGCCCTCAGCATGGTGATACTGTTATAGAGAACTGGGAGCACCTGCGGAACAGCATTCAAAGTACTCTGCTTGCCACCTTTGGTAAGAAAACAGCAACGTCAAATGACTGGTTCGATGCTTCATCAGATGTGATGGCACCTGTTACTGAAGCTAAGCGCAGTGCTGCGATTGAATACAAACGTTCACCGAGTGCTAGAACCCTACAGATCCTGAAAGCTACGAGAAGCAACATTCAACAAACTGCTCGACGTTGCGCAAATGACTATTGGCTCCAGCTCAGTGTGAGCATCCAGACCTCAGCGCAAACAGGCAACACTAGACAAATGTATGACGGTATAAAGAAAGCCCATGGTCTCCAAAAAAGTAAGACGGCACCACTAAAAACCATCAGTGGAGAGAAGCTAACCGATAAGGGTAAGCAGATGGAGAGGTGGGTCGAGCACTACTTTGAGCTTAACGCTAAAGAATATACCGTCACATCTGCATTCATTAATGCTGTCAAATGTCCTCCTATGGAGGGGCTGGATTCTGAACCAACATTAGAAGAACTCAGCAAGGCCATTGATAGCCAGGCCTCAGACAAAGCACCAGGATTCCTTCTGATTTAATCAAATGCTGTAAGAGCACGCTATTACATCCCCTGCATTGTGTGCTGTGCCAGTGCTGGAAAGAGACAACTATTCCTCAAGACATGCGAGATACCAAGATTGTAACACGGTATAAAAATAAAGGAGACAGGAGTGATTGCAATAGCTACAGAGGCATCTCTCTTCTTAGTATTGTTGGTAAGGTTTTTGCCAGTCATCTTAATGCGACTACACAAGTTAGCTGAGCTCATTTATCCAGAGTCACAGTGTAGATTCCGAGCTAGTAGATCAACAACAGACATGATCCTTTCTCTCCGCCAGCTTCAGGAAAAATCAAGAGAGCAGAAAAGGCCTTTATATATCGCCTTTATAGATCTCAACGGCATTTGACCTGGTTAGTAGGGATGGACTCTTCAAAATCCTCCTGAAAATAGACTGCTCTGCTAAATTGCTGGAAATGATAAAGTCATTCCATGAGGACTGTAGCGTGAGGTTTTTATTGGCTCTAGGATCAGTATAGTACTGACAATTACAGAAATAGAATTTCTGCAGAAAATGGTGAAGTCCCAGTGTCTGAGAGAACTACTGGTATCACAAATTAGTTACGGCTGTGAATGATCTGATCTCGAAAATTTAGTAGAGAGGAGACAGTCATAACTTGCCACCCCCGCTGTGTAACTAACTGTGATATTAAAACAAGGAAACAGATTTTACTTAACAATTATAAAATTGACAAGTCGTTCAAATACAATTTCCTTATTATTTATTTAGTAAATACACTATCTACTCTTGTGCTGAAGGATGGATGTTGGAAGATGGAATGTAATGGATTTGTAAGTTTACATATGATTTAACAATATTTATATTTATATAGATATATACGAGATTACAACAAGTTTTCCAATTATAGGAAACAAATTTATATCAGCTGTGCTGTTAATTAAGTATATAAAATTTATCAGCTATGCTGTTATTTTTGTCTCTTGCTATGCTACTCAGTTTTTTCGTCCTTGACAGTTAAATGCTCACAATTGCTGACAGAAATGGTAATAATGTGTACTCATCTCTTGAAACAATTCTGTCCTTAATTTCTTGCACACAACACCCACTGATGATCGTTTCGTTAGCCCACCCAAGACTGAGGGGGACTAAAGATGTAGCTCCTGTGCAATCACTGTGCTCCAGCGAAGTTCCAGGCAGCTGGATTGACTGGACATACGACCTCAGGTTGGATGACACGAATAAAACCTGTAACAAGTAAAAATAGGGGCTAATTTCTGTCCTCAAGCCCACCTATTTCTATTGTATATGAGATGAGCGTGTCTCAGGTGTCTGCATGTAGGATGAATGACAACATGGCTCAGTATGAGTTAGCAATAGCGAGACAAGACAGGTGTCTACTTGCAAACATTCTTTCTGATAAATTAATACATGGAGACATCCAATAATATAAATTCAATACATGAATACATCCAATAATATAAATTCAATACATGAATACATCCAATAATATAAATTCAATACATGAATAAATCCAATAATCTGTACACCTAGGTGTGATACAACCGCTTCCTTCCCCCTATAATATACCAGGCCCTCTCTGACAAGTGCTATACTGGCTGGTAACGCATATCCTAACAATATTGTTGTGTTCTGATGATAGGAGTATATGAGACGAGGACTGTTTGGTTATATTTCAGGTTGGAGTTATAGGAGACAATAGATTGGAGTTATACGAGACAATAGATTGAAGTTATATGAGTCCTAAGAAGGACTGTTTTGGTTATATTTCAGGTTGGAGTTATCTGAGACAATAGACTGAAGTTATGTGAGACAATAGATTGAGTCCTAACAAGGACTGTTTTGGTTATATTTCAGTTGGTTTTCGTCTTCATCAATCATATCAGGAAATACAATCATTATACCTAATTCCCCAAGATACAATCAGTAACCTGATACATTCATAGTGAAACAATATATATTAAATATATACAGGTGTAGGTAGTATAAATGACATACAACAAATACAAACATTTTATATCTGCTGTAGGCCTATTTTCCTACAAGTTTATAGTAAATATATTTACCCTCCAAGATTTAAACAGGCCAGTGACTTTAGTGAAGCAAGAGTTCCCGGTCACGCAGTTAAGCAATAAATCAAAGGTTGACAGCTTTCTCTTGTCCCAGTAGGTCGTGCTGGCCTCGTGTTTGAGTGTGTGAATTTATGAATAAACTCTCCCGTATAAATAGGTAGATGGAAAGCTTTTACTGCTTAAGGAAAGCTTTTGGTTGGTTCTCGGCGTGGCAAGCTGATTGGTTACATGCAGTTTAGTACAATCCGTCGTACCATCCGTGACCGAGACGAGTCCCAGAAAAACAGGGCTTATGCCTAATTTTATTCTGTTTTCCGCCATATTGGGAGACAAGATGGCCCCAACCGAGTTCCGAAAAACAGGGCTTATGGCTAATTTTATTCTGTCTCAGAGACTGATGAACGTTGCTCGTTGTTTGGCTGAGGGATATTTGTATCTCGACATAGTGAGTTAACTAAGAAGTGAGTTTACACACACGTTTCACGACAAGGACATGAAGGGAACAGTCCAATATGCTGCAAGCACATTACAGCTCTTTGTCATACGCAGTGGCGTTAAACAAGGCTGCGTTGTGGCTCCAACCCTCTTCGGGATCTTCTTTGCCTTACTCTTGAATCATGCATTCAGAGATGCAACTGAAGTAATATGCCTTCACACAAGGTCAGATAGCCGTTTGTGTTATCTCGCAAGGCTGAAGGCAAAAACAAAAATCAGAAGGGTCATTATAAGAGATTTGTTATTCGCTGATGACGCTGCAGTCGTTACTCAAAGCTAAGACAAGCTTCAGAGCTTGATGAATCACTTCACACAAGCATGCAAGGACTTTGGCCTCACAATAAGTCTAAAGAAAACAAATGTTCTGGGTCAGGATGTGGGTGCTGCACCAGTTATCACTATCGATAACTATGAATTGGCAATGGTGCACCACTTCACATACCTGGGGTCTACCATCAATAGCAAACACTTTCTGGAAACAAAAATTGACAGCCTGATTGGCAAAGCTGCAGCTACCTTTGCCCGCCTCACATCGCGTGTTTGGGAAAACTCCAAAGTCACAACGAAGACCAAAGCTGCGGTATATTACGCCTGCATCACCAGCACACTTCTATATGGCAGCGAGACCTGGACAACCTATACTAAACAAGAAAGAAGGCTTAATACCTTCCATCTAAAGTGTCTACGCCACATCATCGGCATTTCATGGAAAGATAAAGTGACAAATGTCCAGGTGTTGTCACGTGCTGGCCTTCAAAGCGTGTATAAACTGCTTAGATTGCGCAGACTATGCTGGCTTGGCCATGGAAGATGGTCGCATCCCGAAAGATATCCTCTACGGACAACTGGCAGATGGCAAAAGAACAGTTGGGCGACCGCAGCTGAGAATCAAAGATGTGTGCAATAGAGTCATGTGGGTACTGGACATAAATCCAGCAACTTGGGAGGATGAAGCTGCCGATTGCACCAAGTGGCGATGCATATCTGCGGTGCCAACTTAGATTGGGCGAAAAGAAAGTGCAAGCAGAAGAGAGGAGAAAACGTCGAAAGGAACACCTGAAAAATTAGCAGCTGAGGGCTGTCACCTCAGGGGCGCATTCCCATAGTCAGTTATGACTGAAGGGGCTATAATTATTTTAGTTCATTGTTATTTTTGGTGTTGATGGTATTACAATATTATTGCCTGTGCTCTTGGATGACACTTTTATCTTTCTGTTCTTTTTTTTTATTGTAGTTGTTGTTTTGTTTTTCGTGTTTAATTTATCATTCATAATTATTCTATTTTTACACGCTCCATAAGGAGCATGAGACTACAAGTTTCATTGAAAAAAAATGGACGTTTGTTCGATACGTTCTTAAAAAAGAATTCACAGATGCTGTAATAAGGGGTAAGGGTTACGGATAAGGTTTGAGAATCCTAAACTAAACCCTAACCCTAATCCTAACCCTAACGACGTAGGCGGCTAACTAGGATGCCACCGAAACACGTCTCAGTGTTCTTCAATTAAAACTCTCCAAGTTGTTACCAGCAGTTGGCAGGGAGCCTACGTTAACGTACTCCGACGCCCTTGGTTCCGGCAGTAACTTATTTTACATGATAAAGTTGCCAGTCCCATGCACAACTTCAAATCAGTCGCCTCTTACGACATGCCCAATGGTACAGTGGTTCTATTCTTTATTTGTCCCCAAATAGACTTCCCAGAAACATCTCCTGGTTTTTGTTAGTAGTATAGTTATTTTAGTGATTTCTTGTTCATCGTGCTTGTTTTATCATTACGCGAATTAGGGTGAAGCGTTCATACAACTCAGTAGCATGGTATGAAGAAGTAACATGTAATACTTGAACTCAGCAACATTAATGAAGTAATTAATGCCTTCAGGTTGAGTCCGTAATATTTAATCACATGTACACACAGGATGATCATTTCAAATATGAGCAGAACATAAGTCCGTATAAGTCATGCATAAATTAATCAATAACGTAGACTGCTGGTTTACGTGTCAATGTCCGTTTAAGGATACAATGCAGTATTGTCGTCAGAACATCACAGCTATATGCACGCGCAGATAGACATGGCTACCTGCCGACAGTGAGACTGCGAGTCTGAATATTTCATACGGATTGGACGATTATTCTCCTCCTTCTGAGGATTCTAGTTAAACACTAACCTCCATAAGTTTCCTCTCATATAGAGTTCTAGGACTGACCCTGGTCCATCATAAATGCACATATAAATGGCTATATCATGCCATTGAATTGGAAGGTTAGAAAACGCAGCTATTCAGCTTGGCGGTCAAGTAACAAAGGGTAGCGTCTCCTAGTTACCGACTGTGACCCAAACAACGCTAGACACGTCATAATCGATCGTGTATGGAGCGTTCAATAATTGAAACATCTATCGTAATATATTAAATGTCTTAACCTTTACAATTGCACGTCTGCTAACCTTTAGCTGTTCCGCTGCTGCTCTTCTGGATGATTCGCATGCCGCTGCACCTTTACGAAGAGATGTGCGCCAAGCAGTTCGGTTTAGATTAGACAAAATTAGACTAGATTAGACTCTGATTAGACAAAAAGAAAGGACTACATCTCCTTTAAACATCTCGTAAAAGGCGACTAACATGAGGTTGTGAATGAGACTTGCAACCTCATCATGTAAAAAAATACCTTCACAGAAACAACCGCTGCAAGAATATGTGAAAGCGAGGTGCAGGCGTCGTGCAAGGAGGGCCAGCTACATCGGTGGCTCCATAGTCCATAAGGAGCGAAAAGGAAAATGACGATGACCCTGCTGTTATTGTTTTTATTTGTTGTTGTTTTCATGATACTTCTATCCAAAAGAAGCCTACTGTGACGTAAAATGCAAAGAGAGCCTACAGTAATCTGACAGGCTTGTAACCTCGTAGCGTTCTAGGATTTGCTAGCAAAACCACGCATTTTTTCTACCTGTGTGTACACAAACGTACGTTTCGTCCCACCTCTTTTTCTGTGAATACGTGCTAACGCAATGTTTACAAACTGCATGACCTGTCAGTCATAACAGTTAGCGAATAAGGTTTGTTTACCTAGTTTTCTCACACGAGCTTATCTGTCAATCATACGATACCTGACAGAATGCACGTGAAAAACACTGAGTCTGTGAAGTCCATGAGGGGAGATCCAGGATTTTCCCGAGTGCGCTTTGATGTCGATTCACGGGCAAAAATCTTCGAGAACCCCGTTACACGGATATAGGTCTTTGATAGCGGTCGAACGCCCGAGAAAGGCCGACCGTAAACTTTTATCTGGGGAACTCTACTCTGATTCTACGTTACTCGCACAATAGTGCGAAAAGTAACATCATCTATAGATCAGAGAAACATAATGATATAAACTGTGTTTTCTTAAACCTGCTATCAGTTGTCACTCAGAATTTTTGGATAGTCTAAGCACGTAGTTCTAGAACCTTTGTGGAAAATGTATTAATAGCATTCGTGGGGATTTTCATTCGGATTTTTCCTGTTAATAGAAATTAGTGCTTACGTGTTTAAAAGTGTTACGTTTTTACCATTATAATTCACTTAGATTTTCTAGCGTTAAAACTAGTGAAATAAAATAACGCGTAGCTATTTCATACCAGATGTTCAGTTATAATGTTAAAATTCACCACACGCTTTCTCATACAAGAAGAGACGGTTTTAGCTGACTGAGTTATATGCTAGGCGCGACTGATAGTGACAGAAAAGAATTCACGCTTATTTCTTTGTGCGCATTTATTATAAGTGCCTATTATTTAATACCATACGATGACATACAGACTCCGACAATTTAATAGCTATTAACGACAGGCGATATTTATGTAAAGGCGCGTATAGATAATTGAATAATAATTAACATTGTATGCTGATTGTTGACCGGGAGCAGGAGAGGTAGAGCTGCATAACTCAACCAAACCTGCACTCGCTAAGCGACGCGCGATAGGATAGGCTAAAGACACCGTGTGCCTTTTAAATTTAATCAGGACTGACGGAGTGGATAAGAGATCGTCTTGTCCCCGTCTGTGTGCATATATGTAGCTATATAGAATAGTAGCATTTTCCCATAAATGTTTCTTATATATTCCTAGCAGACCAGATCAAGGGTGTCAGCGGTCTTTTGCTCTTGTCTTTTTACTGATTGGTGTGGTGGGTTTTGATGTTACGAAGAATGGTGTGCATATAGCTGTACTTGAGTGAGATCAACTGTGAAGGTCTCTGAGGTAAACAATGGACAACTGTGTTACAGAGTACCTTTCTTGTTACCACCCTACGATCTCACTCTAAGTTATATTCTTTATTGACTAGCGTGACTGAAAGCTACATAAAGTGTCTAGGGTATTGTAAGAGTGTTGTTAAAGAATCTCAATACAAAAACATATACAAACATATACTAATTACTATGATTAACTCCAGTTGTTAAACTTTATATTTAAAATTTCTTTTGTTAAACTTTATTGGTCCTGAGCCTAAAGTTGTTTTGGTCAGGACTACAGTTCAATGAGAATCAATTTAGATGGACAGATATATTTACAAATATATATAAAGATATTTACATACAACAGACAATATGTCTATAGTACATTGTTACAAATTGTCAAGTTGATGTTAATTACTCTATTTACTACTGGTACTAGAAGGCAGGTTGGGGATTATCATCATCCCAATGTTCTTTTGTTTCACTAGAATTATTTATGTCAGTCTTTTGGAGGAACGTTTTTGTCTATACAGGAGATTTTTCTTTAGTCGTGATAAGTTGTCCCAGGCCAGATATTGCACTTATCTGGTTCCTGGAATCACAGCGGTTGTAGTTGGTTTGGCCAGACACTTCAGTCTCCTCTGGTCTTGAACGTCTGTAATACAATCAGGTGCCAGAGACTCTAGAAATCGTGCTGAATTGCTCTATCATCGAGTACCAGCACCAGACAAGTGCCAGCAGGAACCCCTGTCGATGCAAGTTATGGTTCTGTCTTAATATCAAACTAATTCCTCCTAATTTACATGTAAACATACATTCAATACAAAAGAACATGGTCAGCTCTCTCTGACAACTCTGCTTCTCCACTTCAGTTTGATGGAACAAATTTGTACCAGTTTTCTTTTCTCTTCCCTAATGGATGCTACGCCTCTGTCATTCCTGCAGTAATCTTTTCCATGCAATAAGATAGGTGTAATGTTCCTGTATGACCATCATATATATAGTCCTGTAGTTTTAAACATTCTTAGATAGTCCCTTATATGATGGATCACCATCTAGGCTATGCCTAAGTCTGCCATGGAACCATTTAATTACAATCTTTTACATGGCCTTTTCCTTTTTCACACAACCCTTTTTAATTAAAAAGTCAATAAAATCAATCTTACCACATATCAAGGAAATATAAACAAGTAACGATGAATTAGGCAATAGAATATGGCACACTTTCATCACTGCCTCTGTTCAGACTGCTTTCTGTTGTTAGTTAGTTTAAAACAAAGCACAAGTCTGCTCATCGCTGCGTTTTCCTCAGAATATTTTGAAAAAAATGGCAGCGAGCAGCTTACTATTTCGTTAAAGTAAAAGGCTTTGGCCAATGAGACCAAGCATCTTTTTTTTTTTTTTTTTTTTTTTGAATGAAATTTTATTTTTTTTAAAAATATCTCAAACCAATATGTGTTACTATTACCAACTAGATTTGTATATTTAGGTTAGCCAATAATATTTCGACTTCCTTCAAATTTCATCCAATCCCCTTCATCGTACTATCTTAGCCTTTCTTTAACCTAATTTTTTCCCCCAAAAAATATGCTATCCAATCTAAGCAGACATGACTTGACCTGACAGTATCTCCGATTCTCTATGTATTATTACCAATATTTGATTATTTAATGGACTATTTAGATAACTAACAACATATTCTTGGTCAGCAAGTCTTCAGGTACACGAATATATGATTTTTATGGGGCTAAGTGGCTTGGTTCAAAATTCTATCTTTTTTTTCTATGTTAGTTGTTTATTTTTAAACTACCTCCTGTTCAATTCTTTTTCCATGTACTTTCAAGCTAAATACGAGAGTCTCTCGTAATACACGAGAATTACGTCATTCGCAACAAGAGCTAAGCGTGTTTTCATGACCGTAGTGTCCACATTTTCTAACGTTTACATCGTAATTTGAAAACCGCCTAAGGGCAAGGCTAGCAAGTTGGTTTTATTTTTAGAAACAATGTGAGACGTGATTTGCGTTGGTTATCTATCCGTCCCTCTCCCTTCTACAATGTATTTTAGGCAAATACTTCATTGAACTTGGAAAAGTGGTACGTTTGTCTCAAGGACGAATTTGAAAAATAGGGTACCCTTTTTGGTTCGGCCAAAGCGTTATCAAATAATACGCTGAAGGCGTAGGCGACGACTACAATTCTCGCCGAAAATTGGTAGTACTATCCTGTCTTTGACTTTATGCACTATACTGTTATATTCTAATTTAGATATTGTATTTAGAAGTTCACCACAATTGGTTAATGTTGTCTTTTCTTGGCTTGCGCGTCACCAATTTCATTGGTGACAAAATATTTGCCAACGATACATGAGAAACATTTTACGGGTAAAATGTAACTGGACTTTCCAAACCCAGCAATATTTTTTCAATTTTATCAGCCCACTGGGGTGGTGAAAAAAATAACATTCATTCCCGACTTCTGACTTCGTATTCAAGCGTAGCATCCAGAATTTACGCCGTTCAGAATCGGCACTCTACCATAGAGCCAGCCGATAGGACTATCATCATTTATCAATTGTAACATATTTTGCAACCAGATGTTTCCCAATACTGGAAGTATTTTCCTCTTTTAACTGTGAACTTTTATACATCAACTATTGGCGGTGACATATTGTTCATCCAGGAACAACCCACACCAGATTCGGCGTTCACCTCACTAGTCTTTACTTGACAGAGGATAGACTGGGGCCAATTTGGGAAATACACCTGACATTTTATATAGTCAGGAAACATTGTAATTCGAAGGGATATCACCAAGAGAAGGTAAGAGTGATCGAGTGGCCATTGTATGAAAGAGGGAGTGAATATTTTTCTTTGTTACAGGGACTTTACCAAAACTGGATTTGCTTAAACTTGTTAACTTTACTGGATAGCATATAGGAGGAGCCTGTTTACTTTACTGTCTACTCTGTAACATAGTGCTAACCTTTGACCTTTGGATTATTAACTTTTGGGGTTCTTTTTTTCTCTATAGGGGGAGAGCACCTTTATTCTGCTATTTCATATGTATGTAAATCTGATTTTGTTTGATCTTTCTTTAGATATTTGATGTGTCAAGTTTAAAAGATAATAAACAACTAAAGAAACTTAACTTTGTGGGTTGATCAGACCCATACCCAATTAACCGTAGTTTTTCACGTTTGTGTTTCTTGTTGTCACATAGCTGTGTGTGTGTGTGTGTAGTTAAACTTATATTTATCTGTATGAGGAGGGAAAGGTTGTCTTGTACTAAATTATAGTCGTATAGATAGGCTGGAATAAAGGAACTTACTCATTCCATAGACATATTTTGTTCATTAAACTATCACCCGTGAAATCTATTTTTCACACCAAAAGGTGAGAAAAATCTCACGTACTTATCAACATCCACTCTACTCAGACGGGACAAAAATAACCCACAATCTATAACTCTGTACCACACCTATCACTTATATTTTCTTTTCAGTTGTCTTGTTTTCTCCTTTATGTCCTCCTTTGGTTAGTAATAACCACGCGTTATATTATTGCACACGTAACCTTGTCTCTAACATGTCTCGCATTATATTGGAATAACAGCAGATACAGTCAGTTTCTATTTATATATATATATATATATATATATATATATATATATATATAATATATATATTATATATATATATATATATATATATATATATATATATATATATATATATATATATATATATATATATATATATATACGAGGTGTGTTCAAATGAAACCCGTCCCAGTGGCTTTATAAGAAATATATGTAAGGTACATCAGCAGGAGTAGTAGAATTAAATACAGCTATTGTTATGAAGCAAGTACTCACTGGGGTTCTTTAGAAATAGTCACCATAGGCACTTAGACAAGCATTCCACTGCTTGGGTAGACGGCGGATGCCGTCCGAGAAAAATGACTTTGGTTGCTTATTGAACCATTTGGTCACCGAGGCCCTGACATCTGCATCGGAGTCGAATCGTTGTCCCTTTAGAGATTTTTAAGGGTCCAAACAAATGAAAGTCACATGGTGACAGATTGGGCTGTAGGCTGGGTGTGGCAGAACTTCCCACCTTTTCCTTACTAACGCTTCCTGCCGGGTCGTTTATTCTTGATGACTGTATGCAGGTTGTCTAGTGTGTCTTTGTAGCGGATGGCATTGATGTTCACGCCAGGAACTTTAAAGTCTACCAATAGAAGCCCTTCATGGTAAAAAAATGCGGTCAGCATAACCTTACCAGCGGAAATCTGTGACTTGAATTTTTTGGGTTTAGGTGATCCGGGATGTTTCCATTGCATGCTCGTTGTTTTGCTGCACGGCTCAAAGTGGTGGCACCACGACTCATCGCCTGCCACTATGCGCAACAGAAATGCATCACCCTCCTCTTCGTACCGCAGCAGGTGGTTCAAACTCCACCCCATGCGTTCTTACTTATGGTGATCGGTCAGCATCCTTGCACGCCTCATTCATATATATATATATATATATATATATATATATATATATATATATATATATATATATATATATATATATATATATATATATATATATATATATATATATATATATATATAACACTAGTCATCTAGTCTTGAGAAAGTTTATAATAAGTATATTTTACTTTTCCGAGCAGAGTAGACGATCAGATGCACTAAATGTAAGGTATCCTTCATAAACACGTGCCTAAGAACATCTGTAGCTTTTGGTGTATACATTGTTATCGTGCCACATGTCAGTGTCTCCCGGTGTCAAGTTCCATGACCGTTGTCAGGTTCCTAGATAGTGTATACACTTTATCATGTACCATGTCAGTATACATACACTGTTATATTAAATGTCAGTGTATGCACACGTGGCCATGTTCCATTTCAGTGCATAAACGCTGCTTTGTTTGTCATGCTCTGTGTCATTGTAAACACTTTGTCATGTTCTGTGCCACTGTACACACACTATTATGTTAAATTTGAGTGTACATGTTAAAAATCATTCGGTAGTTAGAAATCGCTGCCCTGGCAAAATTTAAAAATTAGAAACCCACCCATCAAATATATTTATAGAATGCCTGAACAACATTGGGATTCTAGTCGGTGCTACAGAGTTCCAGTTCGTCGCCTTTAGAATCAGTCACAAAGAGCCAGGGATCCAGACCTCCAGGACGACCCAGAGTCCGCTGAGAGGACAACATTAGACAATCTTTGAAGGACCGAGGACTAGAATGGAACCAGGCCAGGAAGAAGACAGCTGATAGAATGGTCTGGCGCTCTCTCTTCCAAACCTCTACACCTCACGGTAGAAGGGGAACGACTAAGTAAGTAAGCTACAGAGTTCATAGACTGTGCTGAGATCCTCCTTGTGTTATCTATTGGAGGAAATCGGAGCACTGATGTAGTTGTCCGTGTGCAATGAAGATAGTCCTTAAAACCAAACCAAACTGATCAGTGTACACAGGTTGTCGTGTTCAATGTCATTAAACACACATTCTATGTCAATACTCACGCTTCGTCATGTTCCCTTTTAGTGTACACAAGTCATTTTGCTGCATGTCAATGTACACCCGTTGTTGCGTTCCGCTTCAGTTAACGTCAGTTCCAGCCAGACACCAACTGATATGCATGCCATTGATACAATAGAACTATACATGGAAACATTCATCAGATGCCTAGACATGACAATAGACAATATGTCAACAGGAAAAAAAAACACAATGAAGAGTGGAACAGACTTACATTTGAATAAATAACATGTCAAAACATTTCATCTGAGATCTTGCAGTGCTACTTTCTGCCGCCATTTTTAAAACATTACGAGGTATAAGGAAAATAAAGATGAATAAATCCAATGTTAAGTACCAGCCAATGACAATGTAGGTTATGTGAAAGACAAAATATTACTCAAGACTAAAAATATCATGAATAAAAAAGAGAAGCAAAGACGTTACAATCTTGATGGGTGACTTAACTGCATAGATAAGAAAAGATAACATAAACTTTGAAGAGATCATCGGAAAATATGGAATTGAGAGATTCAATAAAAAAATGAAGAAATATTCATAACGTTCTCTGTTACAAATAAACCTCAAATAGGAGAAGCGTGTGTTCATGTTACAGGAGGAAATATGGTTTAACTAGTGCACGTGACGGAAAGTGAGATTGATCTTATATGCATGAATTAAAGTTATATGGGGAAGTCGACGTGACATCAGGGCAATATCTTCTAGTATCCAAAGAAAAGATAAAACTCAGAAAGCATAAAACAATACATATGTCAAGAAATGGTATTCGATATTTTGTTTTTTCTTTCTATCTTTTTTCAATCTTCCTTTTGTTTTCATCTAACCTGTCATTTTCGTCCATGTTTTTCTTCATCAAGGGAGTAAGAATAAAGAGAGGGATGTCTTGGATGGTACAGACGGAAACTACGATTTGGCAGGTGTCCACGGTTGAAAATATATTCAAAGGGGAAGAGTGGAGTAAGTCTGATGAGAAATCGACAAACAACCAACAAGTCATCAGCAGCCTTGTCAGTAAGTGTAGAGCTTGGTGCAATGGGAAAGCAGAGCTGGAAATTAATCAGCTGATCAATATTTAAAAGAAATGTAAGAATAAATGGATTCAGTATAAAAGACGAGAGAAAGGAAGGACAGAACGTTAAACAGGCCTGCGTGCCCAATTCTAAAACCTTTGAAAGTAAAATTCGTTCGATTATACTAGGGATGATGACGCCATTGTGTACACGGATGGGTCTGTACTCCGTGGTGAGAAATGAGGATGGGGTTCTTGCTAGAGCCAAGGGCAGGGTCGTCGCTAAAGAAAGTGGAGCTTACATAACAACAACCTCCAGCATGAGAAGGAGACAGAGGCAGCTACTGCAGCCCTGAGATGGCTGTCTGAAACTCCATCAACCAGGACAGTTATTGTGTCAGATTCTCAGTCCATGATTAGGAAAGTCCAAAGAGGATGGCTCTGGCAAGAATAGGAAATCTCCATAGAAGCCTCGAATCTTCAGGAATTAGTGTGGATCGACTGTCCGGGCCATGAAGGGGTACGCGGAAAGAGAGAGCTGACAGACTAGCTTCAAGAGTACCCATATTGGGGACACTGGATATAGATAAGGGAGAAATACTAAAAACAATTACTGATATCATTCTTGAGAAAGACACTGCAATCGATGATTCAACAATGCAAAGATTACTGGCATTTGGCATGAAACGTACGACTAGCAACCAAATTAAGATTATACGAGAGCTGTGAACTTTCTCTACTTTTGTATGACGCGGAGTGCTGGAGAGTAACAGAAAAGGAAATGTCCAAATTATCCTCATTCCACACAACCTGCATAAGGACAATTCTTCAACTGTCTTGGCCGAATACCCTCTCCAACGATGAACAGCTTACACGGTGCAGTCAAAATGACACCATCATTGCAGGCAGACGCAGGAACTGGGTTGAACATGTCCTCAGAAGGGACTCTGACACCATCACCAGAACTGTTATGCTATGGACCCCAGAAAGACGGCAGAAGAGAGGCAGACCAAAGACAGGTTGGCGGAGAACAGTGGAGGCCGAGATGCAAAGCATGAACCAGAGTTAGGGCACGACATGAAGGATGGCCACCGATCGAGCAAAATTGGGGCAGTTTGTTGCTGCCCTACAAGAAGTCACTAGGCGGGATGGCAACTGACTGCTGTCGTAATTTTTATCTGAGAGGGTTCTGATGGATATTGGTCCCTTTAGAGTGTAGAGTGATATTGAAGGCTCTGTGAGAATAAGGATTTAGGAGAATGAGGTAGTAGATTCACAAGCGCTGGGAAGAGCAAGGACAGCCTCTTATTACGACAATATCTGTTTCTCACAGACTATTCCTATCTCTCTTCTGAACAAACAATTGTTTGTCAGTTCCAGTCACTCAGGCGCACTCACCGATTTGGTGATTCTGTCGCACAACGTACCTGAATACAGCCTACACAGATGGGAAATGTTTGGAGTTTTGGGCCAGCCGACAACCAATACAAATAAAGTTCAATACCTTTATTATCATAAATCAGTCACAAATAATTATACATTTACAGTCAAAAATCAAAGGTTACAGAATACAAATATGATAAGGGAAGAGGGGGGTTTGAGGAGAAATATCCCATCCACCTTTTCCCGGTTGTATTTACTAACAGAGAAGACCCGGTCCAAAAGACAAGAAAGGGGGGGGGGGGGGATCAGAGATAGGCAATTTAACCAACCGGTAAATTTATTACTCTGGGCACGGGGTTACAGTAAAAGGGGGGGGGGGGGTGTAGAGGAAAAGCTAGGGTCTCAAATGTCTCCCTTTAATCAACAAATTTTACGGGAGGGGGGAATGAACACAGTTACACAATCCCGCTAGGAGATGTCCCGTACAATGAATATTATGCACCTTAATACTAGGTCGAACTAATTAAAAGGGTAAAGAAAAGATTAAATCTCCTTTCATTCAAAAAAACACACTAGGGCTGGCCATCCCACAGACACACACGCAGACTTACCAAAATGGTGAATTCTGGCACTCTAGGAATCATTTACCACAGCAGCTAATACCGTGGAATAATGGACTGGTCTTCTTATTTCTTCCGTGTCAGGCCCCAGATTTAACGAGGTAACAAATAGTCTCAAAAAATCGCCAGACGGTGAAGCGTAAATGCTACTGTTTGTTTAGAGTGTGGTTCCTAAAATTGGCACAGCTGGTGGAGATAACTTTCTTTTTTCCGTACTGTCACAAGTTAAAAACACTCAGGTAAGTTCTTCTTCGGGGGTGGGTAAAATCCACTGAATATACTTGACAGACAGTGTTCAGGTAGATCTATGTTCTTCTTCACAAATAGGGCAGTGAATAAAATATGTTCTGCTTCCAGTTTACTTTAAGGACTAGCCTATATGAACTAGTATTTTAAAAGTGTTTCTTGGGTGGCTTTATTCTCAGTTAAATTCAGTGGAGCGGGGCCCATTACAGGTCGCCACAAGTTTAGCTTTAAAAAAGTTCATATGTTACTGGAGTTATCGAATTGAGTTGGCAGAACTCTGTATATAATTTATAATTGCTGGGATGCAGGTTGAATGATCGTTCTGAATGAAAGATAATAAAAACAAGAAATGCATTACAAATCATATTATAATCTGACACGCGATAAATTACAGTTAGCCTATTTACTTTATTAGCGTCGTTAATTTAACAAATCAGGAAAACTCCCCGTGAGTTAAAAATAATTAAAAGCACATCTATCTATACAGAACTAAACTGTATTTACTAGTTATAATTCCCTTTACGCGTCAATTGTATTAGGAAATACTTTTAGATGTAACATTTAGTTTGCACTAGAACTTTGAAAATGGGTTTATTTAATAAGGTTAAATTTACACCACAATCCAGTGAAATAACTAGACCACTGATCACTCGAAGCTAATGTATAAATTACCGTCTGCGCAGAAAGAATACACTCCAATAGTCAACGAAGGTAGATGAAATCTAGCAGGAATCCGACTAGGCTATATGCTAGTGAAACTAGGATTCTGTCAGAACGAACGATAAAATGCAGTTTTCGGAGTTCTTTATTTATACATCTCGAATGTAACTTAAATGGGACGTGATGAATTTTCACACCTTTCTTGAAGTATAGCAAAATCCGAGGTACAACGCCGTTGTGTTAACCGCTGTGTTTCCTCCGTTTTCCCCGGTCTACCGATCTTCTTTGTCTCAGGCTGCTCGCATAAGGGTGCGAAAATTTCTCGAGAAGCTAACTACGTTAGCTGAGAGTTCCCTGATTCTTTAGATCGTATACCGCTCCACGATGAATTCTGAAGATCAGCCTGTCTTTGATGGTACCGCTGTTCTGAGAAGCTTTGGCAACTCCCACCAGGCGGGGCGACAGCCAGGTAAGAAAATGAACTGCTGTTAATTGCTCTAGAAACAGGAGTGAGTCTCTGGCCACGTCCTCTTTTGGGCCGGCGTTAAGGAAAAGATTGCTATAAATCGTTCTCAGAGATGGTCGTGGGCGTGATTTAACCTCCCATCAAAGGCCATGCGATCTCAAAAGTTCACAGAAGATAGCAGGCTACATATTAATGATCCAGCGTGTAAAATTCTCGTGGAAATGCTGCATGCAGGTTAAAGTTACAATAGATGATCAGGGGTTCTAAAGTTATGAGAGGCCAATATTCTGTTATAATCCATCGAGTCAGGGAAATTCATTTGTCATACTTAGACGTACGTCACAACTGCTTTGTCAGTGTCGTACCGATAGGTTTGGAAGTTATTTATGGTCCCGTCTGAGTAGAGTGGAGGGTGATAAGTACGTGAGAAAAAGGTGTCAGAAATAGATTTCACGGGTTAATAGTTTAAGGAGATGATGTGTCTCTGAAATGAGTAAGTTTCTCTAGTCCAGCCTATCTATACGACTATAATTTATTATAAGACAATCTTTCCCTCCTCATACATGAAATATAAATTTAACTACACACACAACTATGTGACAACAAGATACACAAACGTGAAAAAACTACGGTTAATTGGGTATGGGTCTGACCAACACAAAAAGTTAAGTTTCTTTTGTTGTTTATTATCATTAAACTTGACAACACCAAATATCTCAAGAAAGATCAAATAAAATCAGATTTACATACATAGGAAATAACATAATAAATGTGCCCTCCCCTTATTGAGAAAAGAACCCCAAAAGTTAATAACCCAAAGGTGAAAGGTTAGCACTATGTTACAGATTAGACAGTAAAGAAAAAAAAAACAAAGTTCATACTAAATGCTACTCAGTAAAGTAAACAATTTTTTAAGCAAAATCCAGGTTAGTACGATCCTGTAGCAAAGAAAAATATTCGCTCTCTCTCTCTCTCTGACATACAGTGGCCACTCAATCACGCTTACCTAATCTTGGTGATATCCCTTGGAATTACAGTGGTTCCTGAATATACAAAATGTCGGGTGTATTTCCCAAATGGGCCCCAGTCCATCCTCTAATAAATAAGATTAATAAGGTGGATGCTTAATTTGGTGGTTTATTCCTGGATGGTCAAATGTCACTTCGAATAGTTAGTGCAGAAGCCGAGATTTTGGGTTCACAGTAAACAGAGGAAAATACTTCCAGTATTGGGAAACATCTGGTTGCTAAAAAACTGTTACAATCGATAAATGATGGTAATCCTATCGGCTGGCTCTATGGTGAGTGCCGATTCTGAAACAGCGTAAATTCTGGATGATACACTTGAATACAACTGTCAGTCGTCAGATAATGTTATTTTTCTGCACAACCCCAGTGGGCTGATAAAATTGAAAAAAATATAATGCTGGGTTTTATAAGTCCAGTTAAATTTACAAGTTAAAATGTTTTTTGTTTATCTTTGGCTCATCCTGTTTACAAATGAACTTGGGGACGCACAAGCCAAGAAAAAGACAACATTAACCATTCAGTAAATGATGAAAAAAGGACCGAAAAAGGACGCTGGCCGCTCTTGTGATCAGGTCTGCTAGGAATAAAGAACATTTATGAAAAAATGCTACTATTCTATATAGCTACATATATGCACACGGACGGGGACAAGACGATCTATTATCCACTCCGTCAGTCCTGATTAAATTTAAAAGGCACACGGTGACTTACTTTACACCTATAGGGTCAGCTTTTCGCTAGCGTGGCGATTTCAGGTCGGACGAAGGTATGCAACACTCCTCTGCCCCTTACGCGCGCGTTAACGATCAGTGTACAATGTCAATTATTATTTAATTGTCCATACGCGCACTTACATAAATATCGCCTGTCGTTAATAGCTATTAAATTGTCGGCGTCTGTTGGTCATCGTATGGTATTAAATAATAGTCACTTACTATAAATACTTAAAATAAAATATAAGGTGAATTATATTCTGCCACTATCAGTCGCGCCTAGCATATAATATCAGTCAACTAAACGTCTCTTCTTGTGCGAGAAAGCGGGTGGTAAAAATTAACGTTATAATTTAAACATCTGGTATAAAATAGCTACGCGTTATTTTATTTCACTGGTTTTAACAGCTAGAACTCTAACTGAATTATAATGGTAAAAGCTTTAACACTTTATCACGTAAGCACTAATTTCTATTACCAGAACATCAGAATGACAATCCCCACGAATGCTATTAACACATCTTCCACAATGGTTCTAGACTACGTGTTTAGACTATCCGAAAAATTCTGAGTGACAACTGATAGCAGGTTTAGGAGACCACAGTTCATATATCATCATGGTTATCTGATCGCTAGAGGATGCTACTTTTCACACTATTGTGTATAGCAGAGAAACAGAAACATGAGTCCCCCCAGATAAACGTTTTACGGTCGTTCTGTCTCAGCGTTAGACCGCCATCAAATATTTAAATCCGTGTAACGGGTTCTCGTAGATTTTGCCAGCTTCTGAAGATCAAAGGAACTCGGGTTTTCCCCCTGTGTACGAACACCAAAGGGTACTCGGGGAAAGCTTTTTGCCCATGTGTCTACTTCAAAAGGTCCGGTGTTATTCACGTGCGGTCTGTCGGGTATCCGATGATTGACAGATCAGCTCGCGTGAGAAACTTAATAAACAAACCTCATTCGCTACCTGTTATGACTGGCAGGTCACGAACGTTTTTAAACGCTTCGTTTGTTTATGTCCAAAGAAAAGAGGCGTGGATGAAAAATAATCGAGTGAGTAAAACAGGCAGAAAAATGCATGGTTTTGCTAGCAATTCATAGAACGCTACGCGGTCACGAAAGACTGTCAGATACTGTAGGCTATATTTCCATTATACGTCACAGTCAGTCAGGGGCTATGGATCGAAGAAAAAGAAGAAGTACGACTAGCAGAGACGGACATAATGAGAGGATACATCCGTCGTGTATTCAACCTGCGTGCTACAGCAACAGTTAGCATTCATAACCTTTGACATTTGCTGAGGGAGACTAACCATCTAACGGTTTGCCAAAAGTGCAATAAGATCGATTTTTGTTTACAATAACAATTACAATAACTTTTCAACACTAACGATTGATTTCTAAACGATATCTTCTATCTTTCTATCACACCTCAGTTTCCCAAGTTGTGTAAAACACGCTATCTTTTTTTTTTGCAGGTTTTTGTTGCATAATACTTGGATTTAATTTTTTTTATCTCTACGATCAGGAAACCTCAAATCTGCGTCGGCTAAAACTGGATTTGTAATATTTAGCAAAGAACAAACCGGAAAAATTATAAAATCTTGAAGCCTCAGTGTATATTAACAATGTCCATCGAACAGTTCATCCAATTTCGTTATTTTTTATTTGTTTGTTTGTTTGTTGCTCGAACTCCATTTAAATATATATTATTTTTACTCAGTGTTATTATAGCCATACTCACACACACACACGTACTTACACACACACACATACACACATACTTACACACACACACACATATATATATACTGAAGCACATTAAAAACGCACCACCTGTATAATCCAGGAACAGAGTGTGAAATGTAAATATAAGTGTGTACATGTTTACATATTTGGAATCTTTATTCATTTTCCTATGAATCCATGCTGGTCATTAATTTGTACATTTGATTGTTATGAAATTCTTTGCATTCTGTGCAGGCAAGGGAGAAAACCAAAAATACAAAAAAATGCACGTGCGTTATCCTGCTGGAGAAGCTGCAAGTCTGGATAAATTGTGAACGCAGGAGCAACCAGTGCATCCAGAACCTCATCTCGATATGTCACAGCATTAACAATTCCACGGAAGACGTGAAGAGGCAAGCGATGGTGAAAACTGAATCCTCCCCAAATGTGAATACTGCCACCTCGAAATCGGTTGACACAGCAATCTGCAAAGCGCTCTTCACACCGTCGCTAAATCCGCATACGTCCATCTGCAAAGGATATGTTGAATCTGTTCTCGTCTGTGAATAGGACAGCATTCCACTGCAGTCTAGTCCATCTGATATGTTGCTCTGCCCATTGCAGGCGCTGCTAACAATGTCTGTGAGTCAAGTTTGGCCCAACATAAGGTCGTCTTGCAGTAAGGCCTGTATCTCTGAGTCGTCGTATGACTTGTCATTCGAGAGACTTGCCCATGTCTACCCACTATTGCTCTTGCTGTTTGACTTGCCGGGAGAGTACGATTCCTTAGGTGACTCAGCACAATATGACGATCTTGCGCAGGGGTAGTAACTCGTGGTTGGCCACTCCGAAGTCTATCCCGGGCACTGCCAGTGGTTCCGTAACGTTCATTGAGACGTACAATAGTGCTGTGGTGGCAATTCATCCTTCTGGCAATGGCCCGCGAGCTCATTCCGGTCTCCAACATACCAATGGCTCGTTGGCGGTCGTTTTCAGATAGTCGTGGCATTTCAAGCACATGTACTGGGTGTTTTGTTTCAACGGCCTTTTTATACCGAGTATACTGCCACAACGCGTACACATTTTCAGGGTCATAGCTGTTAGGAATCGTGTTGCACGTGTAACTTTCATCGTTTTCATGTAGTCTGTACACACACCCGTGGGTTGAATCTTGCACTTTCCATTCCAGCAGCCATTCGCTCTCTACCTCATGGCAAACACGGGGAAAATCCATTCCCACACTTTTTTTTGCCAGCTTCTCGGCATCAGTATATATAATAGTGGTGCGTTTTTAATGTGCTTCAGTATATATATATATTATAAATAGAAATGACACTTGGTACAATGTTTACACTTAGGAATGCTTATTGTTATGTTGGTGACACAAGTATAACGAAACTTGTTATTATAAACTGATATTATTATCAACATCAGTTTCAGTACAATGTAACTTAATGCACTAGTGGATGTGGCGTCCTATTGTTCTTTAGTCAGGTCTCAACTGGAGCCAATGCTAGGAAGTCCAGATTTGTAAGTGCGGTCGCATAGCATATAGGAGAGTGAAATGCTAGAAACCGCCTACACTAGGTCTGACCTTTATGGGGGGGGCGCCCATGTGGAGGATACTTACGGTATCTTAATATCATATTCATACTCCATCTCGCTGCCTTGGACTTCTCCATTTTAAGAGCAGAGGCGAGGAACTCATTTTTACAGCCGGGTATGTTGAAACGTACAACTTGATTTTGAACTGCATCTCTTGTCCTCGAGAAGCAAGTGCTTTAACTTCTCTTTCACTCTGACGGTCATGTTACTATGTAGTCATGCTAAAGTGCGTGGTTTAGTCGACAGTCTCTATACTGCCTTTTGTATAGACTGCTTCTTTTGCCTGCTTGTCTTTGTTTGTCCTTAGTCCAATTTGACATTTAATTAGGACTGTAGAGTCGGAGTGGGGAGATGGAGTCGTAGAGTCGGTAGTATTTTAGTGGAGTCGAAGTGGGGAGATGGAGTCGTAGAATCGGTAGTATTTTAGTGAAGTTGGAGTGGGAGATGGAGTCGTAGAATCGGTAGTATTTTAGTGGAGTCGGAGTGGGGAGATGGAGTCGTAGAATCGGTAGTATTTTAGTGGAGTCGGAGTGGGGAGATGGAGTCGTAGAATCGGTAGTATTTTAGTGGAGTTGGAGTGGGGAGATGGAGTCGTAGAGTCGGTAGTATTTTAGTGGAGTCGGAGTGGGGAGATGGAGTCGTAGAATCGGTAGTATTTTAGTGAAGTTGGAGTGGGAGATGGAGTCGTAGAATCGGTAGTATTTTAGTGGAGTCGGAGTGGGGAGATGGAGTCGTAGAGTCGGTAGTATTTTAGTGGAGTTGGAGTGGGGAGATGGAGTCGTAGAGTCGGTAGTATTTTAGTGGAGTCGGAGTGGGGAGATGGAGTCGTAGAGTCGGTAGTATTTTAGTGGAGTTGGAATCGGTTTAAAAAAATGTCGAGACTCCGACTCCGGATTTTATGCCATAAAAATAGGAATCGGGAGTCGGAGTCGATATTCTAAAATTTCATAAGCCGGAGTCAGACAGTTTTTTGGACCGACTCCACGACCCTGCATTTAATTCTCATCGATAACGATAAGCATGTGCTGTGAATGTGATATTACTGTCATAACCAGGGCTGGGCAGCCATGGTCGGAGTCGTGGAGTCGGTCGTCTTTAGTGGAATCTGTAACAAATATCCCGACTCCGGCCATGAATTTTACTAGACTTTACTGCCCAGGCAGATCCTTTGTTTAAAGAATCAATTCAATTTAAATAAAAAATTATCATATTTTAAAATATTTTTTGAGCTTTTGTTTTGTATTATTGTATGAATGAATGAATATTTAAAAATGTAATCTACGAAAGCCACATATTCATTTATTCAGACCATACTTATAGAAATAACTCCATATAAGTGCATACTGTTATGCCATATGACTAATTTTTAAAAAAATGTAGTCGGAGTCGGGAGTCGGACTTCTAAAATTTCAGGAGTCTGATTCGGAGTCGGAAATTGTTTGGCCAACCCACAAGCCTGGTCATAACAAAGTATCTTCGGCACGGGTACTGTAATCGAAAAGAAGTATTGATTTAATTTTAACAACTGATAACAAAACTAACATAACTGATTCGTTGGAGGTGCAAGTGAACGATACTGGCTTGAATGGAAGGTAAACGATACTGTCTTGACATTCCAGTTGTAGATAAAGTCTTGAAAGCTACAGCACACTAATTATCTAACACTTTGCGTAACTCATGTGTGACAGAATGGATAAAACCAGGAAGAAAAAGCCAATTCCGCAGTTTCAACGAAGGTAGAGGGCGTGTGGCTCAGATAACAGGAGGATGGCGCTTAGGTGTCATAACCAGGCATGAACCCAAGGTCATCTCATACCTCCGTAAATGCTTTTAAGTGGAAACATCTGACCGTAAGCTCTTTTATATTTGGATATCTTCTTGTCTTCCTCTTTGTTTCTTGGCCACTGACTGACAAATCAATAATTGACCATCACGCCTGGTGGCGTCTTGTAGGGCAGCAACAAACTTTCTCCACTTTGTTAAGTCGACAGCCATCCTTAGTGTGGTGCCCCAGCTCTGGTTCATGCTCAGTCGACAGCCATTCTTCGTGTGGTGCCCCAGCTCTGGTTCATTCTCAGTCGATGTCGTAGATTTTTGATAGGAATTTAAGAGCGATTATGGTCCGGTCTGAATAGAACTAGAACAGGTGATAGCTCAGTGGGCGATAAGGTAAAGAAATAGATTTTCACGAGTGAAAATGGTGAAAGGTAAAGTCTGTCCCTGGAGTTTAGAGATAATCTACTAGAGAGATAATCTAATCCAGCCTATCGGTTACGACTGAGATTTTTAGATCAGACAGTTTCCCTATAAATATATATTGATATATTCAACCACTCACATCTACACACACACAGATACGTGACTACAATTAGACGCACAAACGTGAAAAAACTATATTAATGGATGTAGGGATATGTTGAGACGAGCTGACCTACACATGTAAATAAAGTTTATGTAAATTTTATTTATCATAAAGATACTTCACAACAGCAATATTTTGAATATCAATCAAATACAAATAAACATAAGTTAATGAATTAATTAAAGAGTTAGACTCATATGTGTAATCCTCCCTCCCTCTGTTGAGACAAGATCCCGTTAGAAGAAAGTTATTAACCCCCAAGGAGTCAAAGATTTATACGCTATGGTCTAGAAATTCCATCTACAGTAAAAAACAGAGTTTATACGTTAATCTATTCTGAAAGGGACAGCATTAGCAAAACTTGCATAAAAAAATACAAAGTGAGTACATGGGTTATACAATAAAAGAATTATTCATCCCTGCTTTCTCTCGCTCTGACAAACTTGTGATCACATCCAGTCACTTTTACCAAATAGGTGCTTTCACAACCTCTGGAACAATCGTTAAGCTACACACAGCAAATCCAAGGTTGGGTTTTGGCGAAACAAGCCCCAGTTTCTCCAAGACTAATTAATCCAAATGTTGGGAAACGCTTGATTCGTTACTGTTAGTAGGATGCTGATTATTTCACTTCGATTTTTTTTTTCCAGGTAGGAAAATACTTAAGAGATCTAATGTTCACAGTGTACAGTACCTTGGAATATTCGATCGTTAAATCGAGTGTCAGGTAAATAACACTGTTCAGGATAAATCTTCTTCACAACACAGTGGTTGTTATTCAGGTAATGTCAATGTTTGATTCTGTCGCCCAACAGGCTGAATGTATATGAAATTGAGAAAAAGAAATCTGGATATCTATAAGCCCAGTTACAATTTATTCTTAATATTCTTTGGGTTGTGACTCTGTCTCTTTCTGGGTGTAAGCACGAGGCCAGACAAGTCACCTTGAAAACCCGATATTTATAACAGAATGTTCTTTTGTAAGGTTATTCTAATTCATATGGAAGCCGCTGGTAAGGTTTAGGGTTTGACCCAATACTGTGTAAAGGAGAAACATACAAATACTTAACCATAATATAGTATTCTCAATCCTATCCTTAACCCGCGTAAAATATAACATATTTATCCACTTCGGTTATTTAACTTAAATTATAACCCACAAGCTTAGAGCTTGTCTTATCGTTTAAAAACTCCCGTGAAATAAATTCTAGTCATTTAAAAAAAAACGTAATCATCATGAATTAGAAATAATTATATATTTCGTCAATACTCATAATGAACAGTGCATTCACTAGTTGATTAAAATATTCCCTGACTGGTTACTAGCTATTAATTAAATTGATTTTATAGCTGAAATAGTTTAGCTAGAAATTATTATTTATTCTGCTATCCAATGTAACACAGTAAAAACTAGAGAAATATAAATGACGGACCTATCTAGTAAATCACTCTGCACAGCAAAAAAACTAGTAAAATATAATTGACGATTTTACCACTTAAATCACTCAAAAATACTAGTAAATATAATTACCTCAAACACAGAATTCTAAGACTATTTCCAACGAAAAACTAAGAAACTTCACTAATACAAGTGATTCTAGAAATCGAGCTAGATGTCTTTAAGATCTGTGGGTACTGGATAACTGATAAATACCTCCTTTTTTCCAGTTAATGATGTCCACCAAATGATAAATATAAGTGGATGGAAGCAGACATCATCATCATCAGTTGATAAACTCTTAATACAAGACCCTTGCCATGAGCAAGAGACGTGCTGAGAAATCTGAAGCTCGCTCGAACATCACCAGAGTTAAATACTGTGTTGTTGTGTTGCTCGTGGTTCGAGTATGGAATGTCAACTTGACCTACGCAGTGGTGTGTAGACATAGATTGAGTGTATAATATGCGAATGATAAGAAGAGTTCGTGGTGTTGACAAATGTTCTTTTCTCACACTCATGTATGGCTGGAAGTCATCGACACCAACGACTGTGTACCTTTACTACAGTTTAATTGGACGTACACACTCGACAGCACAGATAGTGACAAATCACAGGTTGGCATAATACATCATGGTACAGTGGATAAATGGTCTTGCAATGTTACATGGGCACTCATGTAGAATAATAGTATAATGGACTGTCAGTAGCCAAGCACTCAGTATCGCCCATACATATATATCATCTGACTTCACTGACTGAGCACGTCAGCTTATAAATAATATTCCAGATGGCTTCTAGACCTAACCTCGTCTAGCGAAGATTCTTTAACATAATGTTCAGCACATATTTTCATATAATAATATTGAACCGCTAGCAATGGGTTCTCATGTGTAGCAGTGATCTCTGGACTAATCAAGCGATAATACGGGCATCCCTTTTCTCTTCTTGAAAGTCACTACATGTTTGGTTAACAAGATGGCTTCTCTCGTGAGCTGTCACTCACGTTTGGATACAGATAATGAATCTGTCTTAAAGTTAGTCATTCATTAAACATTTCATTGCTCTGTAGATTTTATCATGAACAATTGACTGCATTCTACAGGATATAGTGCTGCTAGGAATCGAAGTCGTTTTCATCGAGTCAAATATATTCTCTCAGACATACAAATAGTACCTATCGAAAATGGTGGCTTCGTACGAGAGTTCAAAAGAGTATCTTTTATTACCTTGGTATCAGAAATATGATTCTGCTATTCCTTGGCAATAAGAATAAACACTGGGGTAAAGCATACACGATAGGTCTAGACGACTATCACTTTCCCCACAAATACTGAGATCACTTTTTCCGGCGACAAGCCGACATAGAAAAAACACAGTCCCCATCAGGACGAAGCCAAATCACACCTCTCTAGCGACACATCCGCCGAATAGCCTTTGATCCCTCTAGAGACAAAAGAACATATAGTTCGACTTAGATATGTAAAGATATACAGATATAAGACAGACTCGTCCTACTCAGACAAACAATACACATAAATTCAGGCCATAGATATTCTGAAGCAAGAACAATCTATTACTACCCAAACAAAGAATAAATCGCAGAAAACTGGATTCATCCGCGGAGTTCGATCGAAAGTCCTTTCAAGGGAAGTAACTCAATAATGACTTTCCCTTAAGCACTAAAAAATATCTATTTTGTTTACAAAATATTTGCGAACATAACAAGTATACCAATGTATAATATTGTAAGATATCAAAGACTGCACGTAACAGTCTTACCACACCTCCCAGGAAAAAAAAAATGGAACATTTCTTTTTTTTTGAAATACATCTAGGAGCAACGTACAATAGGCTCACAACGCATGAATAATGCGCAGATGAAAATATCAGAAATAAATATAACGCCTAATATGAGGCTAAGTCGACTTATGGAGCGACTGGTGAGAATGTGTCTCATCAACTGAGAGAAATTATTTCTCTACAAGTAAATTTTTCCAGAAAGGTGTCATCAAAGTATAATACAATTCCGGCCATTACACGATGCCTAAAAAATTCATACCATCATTTCGTATTAGATATCTTACATTTATGATTTATGAAGAAAAAATCATCAAAGCACAGCGGTGAATAAACATCAATGAACCGCTATGTAGTGATACAATCATTATATTATTAAATTACAAATTTGTATCTATCATGATATAGAAAAGGAACTACTATAGAACTAGACATATCAAGAAGTCTAAGCCCTAATAGTTATGTGGAATCATGTGGGCATCTTGACAGAATGTCTGCCATCACATTATCTGATCCACGAATAGCTCGCACAGAGAAATGAAAAGGTTGAAGAGCAATTGCATATCGAGTAGACCTCGAGCTCTTCAAATTCTTACTCTGTATAGCAATAAGAGCTTTTTGGTCGGTTTCTACTATGAAATGTGCGCCTAGAAGGAATCTCTGTAGTTTGAGGATCGACCAAACCATAGCTAATAGCTCACGGTCTAAAACCGAATAATTCCTTTCTGCCGCATTAAGTTTTCTGGAAATATACATTACAGGATGCAGAGTTCCAGAGTACTCTTGCATTAGTGCCGCTCCAATCCCAGTGGATGAAGCGTCACTACGAAGAACGAATGTCTTATCTTTAGTAGGTAGCACTAAAATAGGTGGTGTTGAAAACAATGTTTTAATCTTATCCAGAGAGCATTGGCATTCCTGAGACCAGTGGACCATATTAGGCGAACCTTTCTTTAGAAGTGTTGAAAGAGGTGCCATGATAGAGGATAGATTCTGAATGAATCTGCCATAAAATTGAATAAGACCTAACAGACTTCTCACCTGTTTTTTAGTCTTAGGAATCGAGATGTTAAGTATCTTACTAGTATTATGGTCCTCTGTCTTTAGGAAACCATGACCAACTCGGTGGCCTAGGAAAGAAATTTCGCTAAAACCAATATAGGCTTTAGAGGGTTTCGCTGTCAGGTTGTGCTCGCGCAAAGTAGACAGCAATTCATCTAACCCTGAATAGTGATCTTCCCAAGTATCGCTGAAAAGACAGATGTCGTCTAGATATGCAATGACATCTGACCGATAAGATAGGATTCGGCGCATCATGCGTACGAATGTAGCTGGTGCGTTCATAAGACCGAAAGGCATAAAATTCCATTGGAACAAACCTCTAGGTGTTGAAAAAGCCGTGAGAGGTTTGGCACGTTCAGATAAAGGAACTTGCCAATATCCTTTAGACAAATCAAGTTTAGTGAAAAAATGAGATTTGGAGAGTCGAGTAAGTAGCTCTTCCAGTAAAGGCATAGGTTCGGCATCGAACTTCGTTACTTGATTCAATTTTCGATAGTCAACGCAAAGACGTATGTTATTGTCTTTTTTACGAACAATAACCATCGGCGAAGAATATGCAGAGGTGGATGGTTCGATTATTTTCAAATCTATCATCTCATCCAACTCTTTCTCGACCTGTGCTTGAAAATGTATAGGTATAGGATAAGGTCTAACCCTAATAGGAGTATGGTCAGTTAGAACAATGTCATGTTCAATGACATTCGTTTGTCCAGGGATGTCAGTGAGTACATCCTGAAATGTTTGCAACATAGTTGAAACTTGTCGCTGTCCTCCTAGAGACAAATCAGGAGAGACAGTAACATTCTTCCATGATTCACTAGAATGAAGTGGGATCATTGGAAGAGGAATATTTACATCTGAAAAACTTGTTTCCTCATCCTGTATCACGGACAGTGATGAGTAATGACCATGTTGTACTGGAGAATTGTCCGTTGCTTGGAAAATGGGTTGCAAATAATCCGGACGTTCATGGAATTCAGTAAGCATATTGATGTGGAAGGTTTTATGCTTCCCATCAATATTGACAATATAGTCGACATCGGAAATTTTCGATATTATATCGTACGGACCTTTCCAAGAAATAAGTAGTCTGTTTTCCCTACAAGGTAGTAATACAAATGCTTTGTCACCAGGACAAAGTTGTCGTAAGCATCTCTTCTTATTGGCAAATTGCCTTGCCTTCTGTTTCGCAAATTCAGAAGAAGAAGTTGCTAATTTGCATGCTTCGATAATTTTTTTTCTCAACGCGATGACATATTCGTAGGATGACTTTGTGTCATCGTCAATATTGTCAGATGTTATGAGATCGTGAAGCAACGACATAGGGCCACGCGGACGCGCGCCAAAGACGAGTTCAAAGGGAGAAAATCCTGTATGTTCATTGGGTACCTCTCTGTAAGCGAAGAGGGCCGCGGGTAAAACTCTGTCCCAGTCTTGAGGATGATCCTCAGTTATCTTCCCTAGTAAGTTTTTAAGTGTTCTATTAAGGCGTTCGACCATACCATTAGACATTGGATGGTAGATACTACTTAAAGATCTATCTATCTGCAGAGTAGACATTACTTGAGACATGGTATCTGATATTAGTTGGGTGCCATGGTCTGACAATATCTCTCCGGGGAACCCCAGACGAGAAAATATAAGCCAAAGAGCATCTGCAATATCAGCAGTAGTAATGCTCTTCAGAGGAATAGCCTCTGGCCAACGTGTGCACATATCAACACACGTCAAGATAAACTGATGTCCTCTGGCAGACTTGATCTTAAATGGACCAATAATGTCTATGGCCATTTTTTGGAACGGCCGAATAGGAATGTCCGCCGCCTGAATGGGTGCAGCATGCCGTGGACCTTTGGATTTAACTTCCTGACATACTTTACAAGATCGACAATAAATCCGTATGTCCTTGTTTACCAATGGCCAAAAGAAAGCCGCAAGGACTCTTGACTTAGTACGGGAAAAACCCATGTGTCCAGCACACTGAGAGTCGTGAGCGTGCTGCAAAATTTTAACTCTCAAATTCTTGGGAACCAGGATTTGAGAATGACTTGACGTAATGGAGTCTTGAACCATACGTACAAGTACGCCATTCTTCTTTGTAATCCACGATTTACGACTTGTGACATTATTCGGATCACCTTTAGTTGCAAGAATGAAGAATTTCTTCAGAGTGGGATCATCTTCTTGCTGTTTTATAAACGAGTCACGAGAAATTACCAAGGGATCATCTTGGTTATGCACTTCATTATCTTCAGTAGATGAAGTTTGAGGCATATTCAGAGCCTGAGCTCTAGTGACTACAGCGTTAGCAATCTGCATGTTTTGCCTTTCCCACGCGGAAATTTGTTGCGGAGTGCATTCTTTGACTCCATGAATGCGACCGATGATGAGGTCAGCGATCGAATTCGGAAGAAGACATGCGTGTACATCTCCTGTAAAGAAAGGAGTAGCAATCCTAATGATAGCAGTAGAGTATTTCTCTAATGTGCCGCCAAATGTTACACATTTGACTACTTGTCCAGTGGCACGGGAAGGATCTACGAGTGACTGCCTAACACCAATTGTGGTGCATCCAGAATCAAATAGCACAGAGACTGGATTGTTATTCACTAAACCCTTATGTAAGACAAGAGAACCTCTTCCATCATGCGCGACTGATGCCGGAAGAGCAGGAAGAGGATGGCCACAGCTTAAAGTAGACACTGTGGTTGGCTCAAATAATGTTTTGCATTGGGGGCACTGAGATGCTCTCCCAAAATCAAAAGCGGCACATGCCATATTACTAGCATCATTATTATCTTTACTCTGTTTATAGGCTTCATGGGACTCTTGTTGTGCAGAGTTTGCCTGAAAATGTGGTTTAGGTCTTTTGTTTTGAGATCTACCTCGGTTATTATCACCTCTGTAGTTATTGTTACCTCTATTGTAACCCCTATTTGGGTTTGAGTCATAGTTCCCTTGGTTACCATTATCATATTCATTATAATGAGTATCTCTGTAATTATGATCTTGTTGACTCCAAGACGGATAACCCGGATAGTTTCTATATTTACTTCCTCTACGGAAATTCCTATAATTATGACCACCCCTGTGTCGAGAGCTATCAGCTCGTCTCCAGTTCTTTGAAGAAGAACCCTGAAATGATTGGTTACCTTGGTTTTGATAACTATTATGGTTACCTTTTTTATCAAATCTGTTTTGAGGTCCCTGAAATCTGTATGAATAATTGGGATTGTATGGTGTTGCTGAAGCAACTGGCATACTCTCCTTAATCTTAGTGTTGCCAAAAGTCACGTCGGGGTGTGCAGTGACATATTGGGAACAATATTCTTCCATTTCTTTTAGAGATTTGGGTTTACGCTCATGTATAAATTCGAGGAAGGGTTTGTTAACACATGACATAATCTTATCTCTGAGCAACAAATCCATAAGTCCTTCATACGTTTTTTCTGTTTTGGAAAGCTCAATCCAACGATCAACTGTGAGACGTGCCTTTGCAGTGAATTCTGAGAATTCTACACCCGTCTAAGGCACCATCGTCTTAAACAAAAGGCGATAGCCTTCCTCACTTAGCTGGTATTTTTTTATCAAAGCCGCCCTAATGACATCATAATTATCCTTATCTGCTTCTCCTACAAGGCATAATCTAGTCAAAGATTCACCTTTCAAGTTTTCTGCTAATTGATTAGCGTATTGTGATTTATCCACATTATGTGTACGACAAGAACGTTCAAATCTATCCAGCCAGAATGTAATATCGTCACTGGACTGATTGAACGGTGGAACCTTAACCTTGTAAGTAGAAGGTTTACCATTACCACTAGATGCCTGATTAACATTACTCATACTTGTCAATCTCAATTTCTCTAACTCAAATTCATGTTCTCTTATTGCTTTTTTTTCTTCAGCTTCTCTGTCTAATCTTTTTTGTTCAGCTTCCCTGTCTAATCTTTTTTGTTCAGCAGCAGCTTCTCTCTCTAATTTTTTTTGTTCAGCTTCAAATCTCCTTTGCTCCACCTGCATCTGCAATTTCTTTTGTTCAGCAGCAGCCTCAGCTTCTCTTTCTAATCTTTTCTCTTCAGCCATAGCTTTTCTCTCTTCTGCAGCAGCTTTTTTCTCTTCTGCAGCTAATGCTTTGTCATATTGAGCAACTGTCCATTCTTCTAATTGTTGACCAGTCTTATCAAGGGATTTCCCTTGTGTAATGAAGTATTCTAATGTAGACATGATGTCTAACAACAATACTAATCACCTGAACCAATAATAATACCACAAGTTCTTAATGACTTGATTAATCAGTAAACTATCCCAATATCTGTGGGTCACAAGCCTTAATAAGGTCTTGTATAACAGTAATAATAATCAAGTACTGGTTTATACCATAATCCAAGTGCAGTGCACAGGCAATAGTGTCTTATGAAATATACCTATATAAAACATATGTCAACCAACAGAATACATAAAGTACAAATAGGACTGAATATACGAAAACGTTTGCAGAAATCAAAATAAATCAAATAGGGAAATCAATGAAAATAATCACTGAATCTGCAAGGGATAACAACACAAATGACGTCACAGTATATGAATATAAATTGTGAATAGAACTGAAAGATAGAAAAGGTTAGACCAACAAATTACAAACAAATCAAAACAAAACTAAAGAACAAAGAAATATTACAAAAATAACAATAACTACAGTCTTCACAGCTAACACAAATAGCAACTAGTTGTCGCAGCAAATTTTCAATCAAGAAAATTGCACCTATAGAAAACGCCCACAACGGACCCTCTATGACGGGGGATATTCTGTTGTGAGGACTCCGCCCAACCTTAAACACAACCCGCTGACATAGAAACTAACATACTATACAAACAAATAACATGTAAACATAAATATATAAATTATGTGTATGATAGTATGTGTTGCAAAATAGGCTCAGTTTTACAGTAATGGCAAAGTTATTCTTATGAAAATAAACAAACTGCCACTTTATTCAATTAAACATTCTGGCCTTAAATATTAAAGTTCATATATAGAAAACAAGAAGATCCATCGATGAAAATAGGACTTCTTAGTTCAATAATACTGTCTTCCTGTTAATATTGACAAGAATTGATCCAACTGTTCTGTGAAACTCTGTAATGTCTAATGTAAAAATGTCAACAACGCTGACCTACATACTGCATTCACTTGACAGGTCACGTGACGAAGTGTTGACAAAGAGCAAACCAATACTGCAAGTGTGTCGTATCAGCCACAGGAAACGGTCTGGTATCGGTAGTCTGTTGACTTCTGAACTTCTGCGAGGTCAAACCCAGAAAGCTGGCCGACCAGTTGATAAATACCTCCTTTTTTCCAGTTAATGATGTCCACCAAATGATAAATATAAGTGGATGGAAGCAGACATCATCATCATCAGTTGATAAACTCTTAATACAAAACCCTTGCCACGAGCAAGAGACATGCTGAGAAATCTGAAGCTCGCTCGAACATCA